>KB311062.1:459559-479011 GCA_000328365.1 Capitella teleta
TAACATATTGGTCACTGAACCGAAAGATCTCTAACTTTTTCATCTCATATTTGTTTAGAACCAATCAGTGGATACATGAGAATATGAGAATATTAAAACGACATATTCTGTCCACATGAAGTGCTGCATTTCTCACTGCATATGCTAGTAGTCTACTGAAGGGCCACATTAATTTTTACAAGTAGTCAGTAGACATATAATGAGGCCACTGTCTGTCGCAAATTGAGCTAAATCACATCTTTAAGTTCTGGTCAATTCACACATCTGCCCGCCGTTCTGAGTGGGAATAAATTACTTCTCTTCTTGGTATTCTTGAGTATAATAATGAAATACACACAACAGTATTTTTTGGAAATATTTTCTACCACACTCTCAAGTTTTACATATTATTGGTTGGCGTCTGCAGGTGTGTGCCTGTGGCATTATATATATGACCAGGGACCCAGCGAAGAGCATCGCTTTGGACGTTATGTTCTGGAGACTACCGTTAACTCGCAACATTATGCCGAACGGCAACAGCAGGCGATCTACACGATGCTTGCGGTCTTACATCCAGGGTTGCTTCAATGAACGCAGAGATAGGGCAGACCGCAGGGCATGCATGCTGCGAGGAGTCATGGGGCTTTTATACATTTTTTATTGGAATTGTCGAGGGCTGATCTACCCAATAGATACATTGTGGTTGCAAGTTGTTGTAACGAGAACGCCTATGTTTCTGATGTTTTACTTCGATGTTCCCTGACCTATATTAATGACGTAAGAGGTCTTTTAAGATCAGTAGCCCATAGGTTATACACAGGACGTTGTTATTTCGCATGTCTCGTGCGGCGGACAGTTTCGTCATCATGAATTATTGTACAATATTAGCATATGCACAAATAACACAATGCACGTTTTTTTCTCATAATTCACAAGTTATGAAGAGTTACGCAATGTGTACACGTCACATGATTTGCATTGTTTTAAAGATCAGTCTATACTGTATATGATAGAAAGTTATGTGAACAGGAAGGATGCAACTATAAGCATTGACCCTAACACAATTACGATAATAAACCTGTGTGTTTAGCACGCTTCCTAATTACTAATTGATATACATGTATTTATGATACTTGCACTATTGACGTCGTAACAATTCTTGGTTGTATCTATGGCCTTGTAACGTGGTACCCAGCTCTTACAACACATGCAATTGTAAATGCTGGACTGAATATTCCATGCAACAAAGGGATTCTGTTCATTGTCAAATGTAACAATTCGCCTGTGTTTCGGTTATCAGTCTTTATCGGTTAGTGTTACGTGGGGAATAGTGTTAATTACACGGGAAATGTAGCCGAGTTATTTAGTCGAAAAGGTAACATCATGGTGTTTAGGAAGTCCATAAGAAATTCCTTGATGATAAGAAGCCTGAGGTTAAGGTTTGGAGCAAGTGTTACCAGAGATAACGAGAACTAGAACAGGTTTCCCCTGACCACAAAGGTGTGTAAATCATAATAAATAATACAAAGGTTAATATAAAAGCCGACCAATATTAGTATGACATCGTACAAGGGTCTACGCAAATATACCACGCAGAATGTATAGTAAGCGATACACGTAGAGCACTTTAACTTGCTATTGGAACTAATCTAGATATCAGAACGATTGAGCCCTCCGGCAGTCTGACGAAGACATTGAAGCACCTGACTCCAGGGGTTGCAAGAGTAATCTCTGCTCCGTGTTCCGTGTGCTGGGCGGGAGGTTTTGTGGCGGTTCGTTTTTCTGGAGTGCTATTGACATTGAGGCCCAGGTGCCGCAATCCAGCGGGAGTGCTTGGCTCGTGATTTGCGACCTCTTCTCCTTCTCCCTTTCGTCTTAACCATGCCACTTGAACCCAAAACATGCCACAGCCCCCCTGAGCGGTCATTGCCCTTTATTTGGCAGTGGGGGATTCAATGGTTTAAGTTGAAGAAAGGTCATCGAATGCCCACTTCAAAGTTTTACGGTATACACGTATTCATGCGCTATATTCTGTGTGCATGATGCATGCATGCATGCATCATCACTGAATTCCTAGAATCTGCACAAACCGGATCATTGCATTGGTTGAATAATTTGGGTGTGTCAGTTGCTCGTGTGGAGTTATTTGAAGTATTCTAAAGCAAAGCTAGACTTGCCACATTTGCACTGTAACCTTGCTTTCATATTGCATGAGCAGACGACGCCGTGTCGCAGCGATAACTGACGCTAAGGCACATTGACACTCGTGCATAAGACTCTTTGTCTGCTCGCTGCTGACATCAACACAAGACAAACGTGTGTTTAGTTAAACATTGGTCAACCATATTGGTAAGAATCGGGGTGCTAAATACCATCCCGTGAGCACTGTACTTATGCAAATTAACAAGACTTAGCAGAGGTTTAGGTCAAAGCTGCGATAATGGCTATATTGATAATGCATGTGAATAATGCAAATTGTACCTGCGTGGGAGATGTTCTTTCGTCGTTAGCATGTATTATTCAGGTGCCACTCTCATACATACAGGTGAGACAAGCGGAAAGGCCCCTTAAGCAGTCAGCAGTTTACACCACTAAAAATTTGTCGCGGAGACGCAGTGGACAATGGTCAAGTGACGGCGTAATCACGTGACAACCAGCAAAGGTCAGCATCACACTGCATTATGCAAGACAGAAAGATGGACAGAGAACCTAGGGATGGCACTTCTCAGCTGAATGGCTTCATTCCTTGACTACCAGAAGACGGCGATTTGCAGATACCGTGTCATCAGCATACTATTGTGCTATCACGCTTCAATCTCAGTCGTAATGCTCTCTATTTCCTCATTTTATCATTGAATTCGCAGTGTACTTTCTTGGAATTCAATCTTCACCGCGACCATCCGGCTCGCTTTCACACGCAGAAGAAAGAACAGACAATTACTCCTTTCATATAAGCCTTCCTCATGGCTGCTCTTGATATCTTTTATTGTGGGCATCCTCTTCAATCCACGCCCTTCCCACAATCTCAGCGCTGCCACCAACCCACCACACTCCTAAACCCGAGTTAACGGTCAAGTCATGATGCGTGGAGACCATTCCATCCGCAGGGCGCCATTCATCGCCATCATATCACAACTCTCCCTCTCAATTTGTATTTGATCACAGAGTCTGCTCCACCCTCGAGGTCAATGAATGGCGGGGGTTGGAATCCCACTTATTCGTATAATTCCCCTTCGCACGCACAGAAAATCAGAAAGAAAAAAAGTGCCGGAAAACTGCGAAAGATATCCGCCAAAAAGGTAAGCAGATCCAGCGATGGTGTGTGGCACTTGCATGTTCTTAATGGGATTACCGGTGAAGCACCTGATCCCACCTCCTCTTCCTGACTTCTACGTTTTTAACTCTTTTTTCTCCTCAGCATGGCGGCCACTCCGGTACGTAGTACTTCAACACCACTCTCGCCTAAGGCCTCGGCCCTTAATGCAAGTGGACGGCTGCAGTGGCTGACCACTTAAATCAGGTGGGCTGAGAGGAGGGCGAGAGATCTACCGTCTGCAACATGGTCATCTAAAGACCTCTCATACACCTCCTATTAATTCAATCCAACATAACATCTGTCGGAGGTGTTTGTGCAGATTTCTTGGACGAAGCAACCAGGGGCGTGGTTCAGATCTTTTGTGATCACAAAGGCTACTTACGCATTGCAGGGCGTTGCTCAAAGACAGCCGACGCTAATTAAGGTCACGGTTTTCCCCCACTCTCTTTTTCTCTCTCATTCTCTTTCCATTTAATTCACTCTCTCCCCTTTCTCTCTTGTCCGTCAGTAAAACAAATCTGCAATTTGTATGGGGTATACATAAAGGTGGCCGATACGAGTGCATATATATATCGGCCATTTGTTTGTACAAGAGCAATGGAACACGGTTACAATTAAAGGGCATAAAATTATTAGCTGTATGACTTCAGCCAGTGAGTCATTATCTGAATCAATAGTGACTTCTTATTCACCTTAAGGTACTTATCGCAATCTGTGTTCACTGTATGCTCATTTGCCAAATGTCAGAGAATAATTGGCAAGGCATAAAATTTTGCTGACAAAATATTCCATTCAAATCAATCAACTAATCAATTTTACAAAACTATTACACACTAACAACTGGCTATTATCATATTATTGCGTGTAAATGATCGCAAGTAACATGACGCAAGCGTATAACGAATGCCCGATTTCGGTCTAAGAACCAGGCGGCATGCAACGCAGCCAAATGAAGGGCAAATTGGAGAGTCAGTGACCAGCTGATATGCAGCCTCATGCACGCATTGGTAATATGAAACAACAGACAACCACTCTGGTGACAAGCTTTTGTTAAATGAGATTGAACAGCGCAGAGGCAGAGTGATTGAGTGTCTTATTATCATTCACATTTTCACTTGACATTTCCATCCGCTAAAATCTGATTCACAGCAAACAAATGTCGACACACATTGAGAAGAACATGCGTTGAGCAAACTGATAGACATTCATGAGAGTCACCGTGTCCTTGGGCGAGCGGAGAAGTCCTCGTCGTGCGCGGTAGAATGCTCTGACAGAACACTTGGAAGTACACGACATCGCTCTCACACACCGTATTTACAACAAAGAAGTATAAGCAAGAATTTGCTCACAGTCACCAGAGCAAAAGGCACAAGGACATCGACATCGACGGTCTCGTGAGGGGGGATGCTATCTGCAGTTGAGGATCTCCAGTTCGTACGCCTTCAGTTGGCGCTCGAAGCCGTCGTTCGGATGGACATCGGGTCGCAGGATGTGCATGTATTCCAAGGCCTCACGGTAGCGCATCTGCTCCGTCGCCATTAAGTATGCGATCACGAAGCTGGCAGACCGAGAGTTGCCGAAGTAGCAATGGCTGAGAACACAGCCGTTTTGCGCGCGACATTCATTGATGAACTCGAAGGCCTCGTCGAAGTGCTGAACAATGCGTGTCGACGGCAGATCTGCAATCGGGATTCGCTTGTAGATGAATCTATCCTGGTAACTGCACTCGACCTCAGAGGTCACATTCAAAATATGAGTCACTTTGTAGCGATTAAGGGCAGAGAGATCTTGTGAAAACTCTTGCGTACCTGGAAGCAGTCATTTAACACGCAATAATTGCGAGTGGCTTTCACTTACCTAGAAGGAGGCCAGGGAGAACCTGAGCCACGTGTCGATTACTGGAGGTCTTCACCCCCACTGTTGTTGTGGTGGTGGTCTTGGTCTTGTGTGACGGCGAATTGTGTGGGGAGGACTTTCCGTTCCTGCGCCGGCCGTCATCTCCGTCGTCAGAGTCAATGCTGGCCTCTCGGCTGCGACTGCCTCGATTCCACAATCGCTTGATGAAACTCATTGCGCCGAGTAACGTCAGCTGGGTACTGCCCTTCGCTTAAGAAGCACGACGCTGCATGTTGTGCGCAGAAATGCCGGCCTGCAAGAAAGAGTCGTTTGGCGCAGCAATTGGCGTTGAACACAGAGAAGGAGGAGAAGGAGGAGGTGAAGGAGGAGGTGTAGGAGGAGGAGGAGGAGGAGGCGGCAAGGCGCTCTTCCAACACTGCCCCTGCTGCAGGGCACAAAACGTGGGCTCCGTGCGATGCAATTGAATCCATGCACACACTTGTACGCAGCTACCAACGAGCGGCATTCAGTCATTCTGTTCGGTCTTTTCACTAAATAAATTCTAGCACGCGCAGGCTGGACGCCTTGAACGAAGATAGCAAGAATTCTAGGGTGCACTATAATCTGCACTCTTGCCTGGATGCCCCATTCTTATAGCAGCATGAATAATGATGCTCTGTGTACGTATGGGGTGTCGGGCGCACGAATAGCAGTACATCGCGCCGTAATATTCTGCAATATGTCGTTTCAGCCTTTTAGGTGAGGGTTCGTAATTTGTGTGTCGGTTTCATAAACACATTGTTTCACTATTAGCACCGCTATTGAAATGGATTCCACAGACGTGTGCCCGATGACGGATTGCCCGAGAGAGGCATCGGTCTTGTGCAATGAATAGCCCCAACAAGGTCAAAGAGGTCAGCCTACCCCATCGTCATGCTCTAGACTGTGCATCGCATCGATTTGCCATCGTTAGAAAATGAAGCGCATCAGTTTATGGCGAAAAGTTGATGGCCAAGGTGGTTGAGCAGTGGGGGCTAGGTACTCGTGTGTCAATGATATCGGACTTATCTGCGACACAAAAGCCAGCGATGCATGAAAGCAACATGGAAGGCCACTCATCGGAGATAGATAGCTATGCCCCTGTCCCGAGCATTCATCACGAAACTCAGTAATTAGATTTGCACAGCCAGCCGCCAAATACTTCAAAGAAAATCCAATTATGCAATAATTGGCCCAATATATAGATCATCACGTCGACGAATGTCTTGGACAAACACAGGTCCTGCTGCTGAGAGATCGGGAGTTTTTATGGAAGCTTCGAATGGATCCCGCGGCACTCTCGCCGGTGCATCACGCGCGAGAACGAACACTGGCTGAGAAGGACAGCACGGGGTTTGTTCCCTAGGGGCATGTCATGATTCTCCAGCGCTCTGTTTTTATAATCCCTCAGGTTGCACATTTGTAAAGCGAAATCCGTGCAGCGGATATGATTTGGTCGTAACATCAAATTGAGATGTCGGCATGTATCGTGTCTGTTACCATTCCACCGCAACTTATAATTATGGACAAATCCCGCCTCATTTCCCCATCCATTATTCTCTGTCATTTAGTCGGACAATTTTACCTAATTCATCTTCCCCGTTTCGCACTGTGAAGGTCGCACATTGATTGCCATGGATATTAATCTCAGCAATAAATTAGGCTGATCCTTGCTTGAATTATCGTGCTGGCGTGTCACAGAACTATCTGCAGATGAATAATTCAACTTGCCATTTACAACTTTGATAGGTCAGCGAAGCAGTTGGATGAAGTGCATGAAGTATGGACGCCATCGATGTCGTAATTACAGGTGCAATGGAGGAGCAGGTAAGAACAGGCGTGTGTTGCTATTCCATCACCTGCCAGGAGCGGCAATTTTCCTGATTACCTCCCTTCGAAAAGGTGTTATATCAATTGCTATTAATCGCAGGCATGCACTATTCCCAATGAACACGTGCGCCTCTTTGTGTTATGCAATTAGCACGAAATCACACGGAAATGGCATTTTAAAACAGTCAATTGCTTATGTTTTATATACATGCATAACATTCTTTTATCCGTAGGTGTGATATATTTAGGATACATCGTGTCTCCTTAAAACAACCAGGATATGCAATGTGTAAACAATTAAGCTGGTGCTTGTAAATCAAGGCGAAAATGAGGTGACACATGCATGGTCAAGTATGTCCAGGCGTCTCATGCCAGATTAATACTGTGGCCATCAGGGTCTTTTGTGTGTGTGTGCGCGCCCCACCACCACGCAGGGTGTATAGAGCTTGGATCGGAATACATAATTATATACATGATGCCATGTACTAATGGAGGGCACCGGAAGGGTTGTAGCATTTGGAAGTCATGTCTCGTTATTGGAATGTGGATTTTGTCCTGCGATGCGTGCTCTGCACCCTCATGGGCTGAAACAGCCCGTATCCGAGAAAGAGATTCTCGGATCGGGCTCATTGGCTGCAATGACGACCCAGTCGCACGATTTGCGCTAATTTCGTCCCTTTTTCTAACTCATGATTTATAAAACAGATTCTCAAATTGACACGTCCATTGCGTAGGCGGCATTTCAATGATTTCATATTATACTACAGGATATTTTCATCATGGGATGGCCATTTCGGTGAGTTTGTGTGGGTGTGTGGGTGTGTGTGTGTGTGTGGGGGTTATGTGTGTGTGTGTGTGTGTGTGTGTGTGTGTGTGTGTGTGTGTGTGTGTGTGTGTGTGTGTGTGTGTGTGTGCGTATCAATACCCGATAAAATTTTACTGCAATATTCTAATACTTTGACCCCTTCCCCCCAATACATTACGAATTGGATAGAGCAACCAGTGAAGCGAGCGGGGTGAGAGATGTTTCATCTTGATCGCCACCTTTGATTAAAGTGTATTAATAGATCATATTTTGGCATTGGTATTAGTGAGATGCCTACTCAGTTTACCTCCTAGATCATGCACGCCCCACTCCATCTTTATCCCTTCTGGATTTTCGTTCAACGCATCTCACTCCTGTACATATTTTATTAGCACTTTGCGACAGTATCTAATGTCTCCTAATGTCACAATAATCATGAATAATTATATCAATTATTTAATCGATTTCTGATAGTATGGCGAGAAAATTAAACAGCTGACTACTTTGTCTAAATAATATTGTTTGTAAGATTGAATGGAAAACACAACCATGCACCTGCCCCTCTCTCCCTTTCACTGATATTGAAAAAAAGAGAGAATGTTTCACACATTCAAGACACATACGCGACCCCATCCCCTGGGAGACCTAGCTAATCGGTATGACATTGATGCACAAGTTACACACCTGGCACATCCATAGATATGGAGACGAGTTTCTTATAATTTGAGACATCGACCAATCTGCCCATTGTGAAAAAAAAATGCCATCCGCTGTCGCCAATGGAGCCCTCAGCAGTTTTACCCGAAAGATAAAATCTCACGTCTATCCAACATAATTCATACTTGAATGTGAGTAAAAATACAGAAAAAAAAAAAAAAAAAACAGATTTACTTTTGTTGAAAGATTAACAATTTATGTAGGTCAGTGGGTTAAACCGCTGACTACAACCCAATGCCGACCGTGGGGGTCGAGGTCCCGGGTTCGAGACCCGATCAGGCCACGGACGTTTTGATTGTGAATTATAACTGTAATTCGTTATAATTGTAATTCTTCGGTGACTCTGCCGTGCTGCCCAACTGCGTAAAAAGGCCGGGCGCTGTGTACTACTGTCTATGGTGGTATGCAGGATAAAGAACCGTTTGGATTTATCGATAAGAGTGGGGAAAACCCCGGTCCCGGGCCTTCTGTTCTGGCGCCCGTAACATCCGATCAGATTGGGTGGAGCCGTAAAACCCCATCACTCACTCACTCATTAACAATTTGTGCAAAATGTGAGTGTTTTGGTGCGCCGAAATAGGAATCTGCGATAATCGAGTGGACGAATGACAGGATTGCCATGGCAACGGTTAGTGCGTAAGAATTTGCTTTCAGAGGTGTGGCTCGCTTCGTTTTCTCGTGTTCTGTTGCTTTGGATACACGATGCGATATATAATTACATTTATTATAGATATAGTGAGTTAATTCGAGGCTCCGTCTGCTAATGAAGGACAATTTTTCTGAAAATTGTGAGTTGATCAGTTTCTTGATGACAATCGCGAAGTTAGCGACACCAGATGACCACTTTTCATGAGCCATGTCACATCTTGCATAATAATAGAAAGCTCGTGTCCATATCTATGGCTACACCATTCTGAAGTTACAGCTAATTCCACAAGAAACTGTAATCCTTAGTTACGTAATGAACAACTGGATTCATTGACGAAACCGCCGGATGTTGAGCGCTCTGGGCGAAGGATATTGAGCGTAATGATGACAATTTCAAAACGGCCATAATATTATTATTTAATATTATGTGCAACTAATCGAATTTTACAATAAACCAAGGTTTGTTATCCCATATTCTTGCACCCAAACAAATGGTCAGAATGTCGCCTAATAAAAGAACGTGCAACGCTGATTACCATAGCAACATTATGTAAATGAATGGACTTCTGGAAATGGAACAATAATTATTATGTGCACTTTCAGACGCATGGTTATTAATTTAACTTGCGACACCAATAGCCGTGAAAATTATAAAATATTCGACTTCAATTAATGATGAATGTAATTCGATTGGAGAGAACAGCTTTAACGTGAAAAGCGCAAGACTGTGGAACGATTTAACCAAAGTATTAAGAGAGACTGATGACAAAAAAGCGTTTAAACAAGTTTTAAAACCCCACCTTCTTACTATTTCTTATTGAGTATGCTTTTATAACATTTTTTAGTGTGTTATATGCAAGTAGCACGTAGAAACACTTTCATGTCTTTCAGCGCTCAAAAAAAAAAAAAAAAAAAGAAAAAAAAAGAATAAATTATTATTATTATTGATCATACAATAACGTTTCCCACTTGATATATCGTATGGGGCCTGCAGATTGCAGATTAGAATCGTGAGAAACGCAAAATCACAAAATTGGCCCAAATTTGCATAAATCTTGGCCATGGGAGCCGATGGGACCGAACCGTATCTGAGCACCTTGCTCAGATGCAGGCGTTACAGCATTATTTTTGGATATAGTCAATAATCGGATCTTTTTCACGTGTTGGATAATGCAATTTTGAGAGCCCAAGAAATCCTCTTTAGGAATCTTCTGTGATAAGAACCATACGCATTATCTCGTATCACTCGGACTTTGAGTAAATGCAACAAATGAAGATTCATTGTCAGCGAAGAAAGTCGAAAGGGTGGCAAAGGTGATCTGTGCCACGATTGACAAATGGGCCGTATTTCTCCATTACACAGGAGTAGATGCCAAGAGCATAAATGGGATGCAGACACACACAGAGTCATGTGTGCGCAACAGCTTCCTTAGAGAACATTCCGGCGACATTCTGCTACAAGAAGTCTAATATTTGCCCTTTCATAAAAGCGAATCCTCTCAGCTGACAGCTTCATTGAGTGTAGTTTTCTTTCGCTCGCCAGATACGGAATATATGAGTTCTGTCAAAAGCGACCGGCACCCTTAATACGTTGGAGTGATGGCCAACCGTGCCTCTGGCCTGAGGTGATGCCGAAGGGTCAGACGCCTGCGCTCAAGGATTTCGGAACGAGCGAAGCGTCACTTCGAATCAGACTTCGTTTCCATTTCAACGCAAGCCAAGCTCAATTTTCTTCTTGACCTTTCTTTTCCAGAATCAGCGTTGCACACGGGAATAATTACCTTTCTTGAGGGAACTATAGGGTCGTGTTGAGTGGCAAGTCGACTAGAGAAGGCAGCCGCCATGCATGGAACTTATCCAAATTGCCGTCTCCCGAGGCAGCCCTTTTTCCCTCTCTAAACTTTTTTCCCTTTTGAAATGACCCACAGGAGAGATTTTCTTAATTTGGATTTTATAATCCTGGCTTAGCCTTACTCACGCGGGTTTAAATGTATTAGCCCAAGAGCAGCTGACACTAACTAACTCATCCTCAACTAACATCCATATTCCAGGACCATTGACGCCTGCGACAAAATGCCACTAAAGAGTAAGCAGCGGCCGTTCTAGCCTCTACTCAACCCGTGAGAATTAAGCCAAGACGCCCAACTTTGATGACGGCAGCAAGAGAGGCCTTGATTGCACAACTCACAGTTCCGACAGGCTCCGACTATAATTATGCGGGCAGCAATGACCACCAGATGGACTCCTTTGGAGAGAGATGATTGGCGCAGGTGCCGGCTAACCAACTAGGGACACTCAAAGGAAAGGTGTTGATTGATTAAACCCAAATAGGCCCTCGGGAAATGCAGCCCAATCCGACTGATTGCGATTTAAGCCGCAAACGTTGTGCAACTCGGCTGTCTGATTGGTTGCGATCGATGCATCCGCTGCATACACCGCGATTACATGATGCAATCGGTAAATGGATTAGCAGCTTATTCAAATCAGGGAGCCGCGTGCAGCTATGTATGCAAAAAGAAGAAAGAGCGCCGAGGTACCTGATAAGCGACGGCTTTTTCAAGGTTTACGTTTAGTATGCACAAGGACCGACAAGCCGTCTCTCCCGACGCCGCTTATGAATACCGTTATGGGCTGTACTGAAGCGGAAGCGATGGGATTTCTAATAAAGCCGTCACTTTCCGCAATAGGCTTTGCAGCACCGCCACATACTGCTAATCAAGCTGGCAATTTATCCCTATGCTGGCCAATTACAGAGGCAACAAAGTACTTACCTTTTTGATGCTGCTGTGTTTACACGCGGCTGTAGTCGTCAGCTGAGAGTATTGTACAGGAGGGCTGATGCCGTACCCATAACGTTCATGCTGTTGGGTCAGCTGCAGATGTGGACGGAGGCAGGCGTGACCGAGCAATCTGGGCTCGAATCCCTGTTGTGGTGGTGCAAACCAGCCTGTCACGAGGCGCTCATAATGCTCGCTAAGCCCCTAGCGACGAAGCAGGCGGGATGTCTTGCAGTCACTCCTGCAATCGATCGGCGCGGCGGATGCAGGGGTGGCGGCGCCGACCTTGCCGGCTGCCGAACCCCATGGCCCACGAGATCAGCCCCGCCCGTGGCCAAGTATTGGCCCTTACGCAACAAAGCTCATCAAGGGTGCGGCAGTGTCTAGAGAGTCACACCATGCTGCCATTAATGACCTCCTATAGGAGACGCACACTGCATGCCCTGAAAGACCCCATGGAGAGCGGAGTTCATCTCAGATTCTATCTGTCCCATTTACGGATTCAGAAGAAGGCAGCGGTATGCCAGTCATTCATTGCAAAGTATGGAAGGATTATTGATCAATTATTCAACGAGTCAAAATGTTGCTGCTTGGTCGTGTCATGTTGTGCTAAACATGATATGCGGATTGGGGGCAAAAATGTTTGCTTACTGACCGCCATCCCTCGCTGAATTGTTATTCAGGGAACCATCGGATTTTGACTTTCGACTTGTATGCTCTGTGTTACACATAATCAGTGCGGTTGTGTGGCTTTGTACTAGTACATCTAACATGCAAGACAAAACTGGCGCAGAGCAAGTTGGATAAGAATGTTATCCAAAATTAACAAGTGTGATACAGGTCAACTTTTATGTTTTATTATAATTATGGGATGACATAATTGTTATCCAATAAAATATATAATGGAATATGAACTTGAAATGCCAGTAAAATTAAGATCGGATTAACAAGGTTCAACTGAGGGCAATTCCCTGTGAAACAAACTCGTGCACCACCGTCGTTGGATATTCCCGAGATTGAGCGAATCATCTTCAATTCTTCATGAGTTTCTTTTTCTTAGCGTTCCAAGACCAAAACTAATCAAGTCGATCTGCAAATCGATGAGAGTTAATGGCCAAAAATCGTTGAAGCACTTTATATTGTATTGTTATGAATGATATCTAAAGCCTGTATATTTAATAAGGAAACTATTTTACAAGAGATATTTTTTGAATCGACTTATTTAAAATATTATATATGTTTTTATCGTGTATCTATTCGTAAGGTGTTGAGGAATAGGATGACTAGCATCAAACGATATTCTACTGAATTAAAAATCAATGCATTTCATGTCCTGACAAATTACCAAGGTTAAGTATGAGAGTTAAATCCAATAGTTTGAATATTGAGGTGGTAAATTATAATAATCTATTAAATCAATATAATAAACAGTAATCTGCAAGTAGATAGCATTGTACAGCTAACCGAATCAACGAATCAAGAATATCCCTCCATATTGATCAGTGTTCATTTTGCAGGTGCCGTGGGTCGGGAAACCGCGACAGCCGTGACATAAATATTGGAGATTGGATGTGACGCGAGAAACGCCCGATACAATCCAAAATGTTTCACGGAGAGATAACCGGATGGCCTCCAGAGATCCAGAACTCTGTAAATGACCGCTTCCATCATAACGCAGCTGTCACTGCTCGAAAAACTCGAGCATGTCTACCCATGGTCCGTGTTTCGGAAAGTATTCTAAGGAACGCTTGGTTAAGAAGCCAGCTATACAGATACTCTTCATGCAAATTAGTCAGCAAATAGCCATGAATTCCTGAATAAACTGCAAAATTGCCAAACTGACAGCAAAACTGCTGCAAGGGATAAAGATTTAGGAAAGTATCGCATTATTTTAGGAAATTGGCGACGGTCTGTGGATCAGATTGTATTCTCCCATTATCATCACAGCAGTGCCTCTTACAGTAAACCGATAATATATCACTATAATATATAACTTCATTTACTACACGTTGTGAGCTTTTAACATTTATTAATTTTATTTTATTTTTAACATTAATTAAACCAATCAGAGCCAGCTATATGCTGACTGAAAGTTGCGTTCACTGATAACATATTGTATACATCATTTAAACGTACGTCATAACTATTCCTCTTAGGATCCATATGCAGTAATTAGCGCCATTTGGATCCACACGGGATAGATAGATTTACGTCTATAATCACGCACCTATATAGTACATGGTTAATATTTTGATGCCTCAAGGTTAAAAAGCATAGTCCAACCAATGCATCCGTCGCAATGGTGTTGTAAGATCATACAATGTACATTACCCGTGATAGAGGTAGTCACAATCACAACTACTAGAAGGGGTGGTCGGAACTGTGACTACATGTACCTTTGCCTGGGATAGGTAGTCCTGTCATTCGGATCGTGCTATGATATGTGCTGTAGAATAGGACACTATGCACTGATGTTGAAGTTATCAGAAAACAATGGAGATATATCTAGCACTGAATGTGTTAACATTAACGTACCGTATTCGAGATCGCATGACGGCATTTCATTCTTCGTTCAATTTTTTTTTTTTTTTTTTTTTTTTTTTTTTCAAGATCAAGCTGTTGTTAAGTATACCAGGGATTCAACTAGACAGAATGCCGTCTGAATATTCTCATATACACTGACATATGAGATCTGAGATCGCCGCTGACGAATATATAGGCTAGGATTCATCAAAGATTCAACATTCAAGATTCAATATCCGTGTATTAATGTCTCTTCTGGTTGCTGATGCTCATCGGTTATTGTGATTATGGTGTAAGTTTTCAGATCCATGAATTAGTTACCTTATCTGACATCAAACCGAGCTGCAATACCTCACCAATTAGGCTTTATGACCAATCCAACAACATTGCAGGCTTAATTGCTTTCTGTTGATTATGCCTGTTATATACTAGCACGCAAGTACATTTAATATATATCAGAAGTATGTATTAAGGGCCGTGCTTTATACGAAGGTGGTTTGATAAGTCCGCAGTCCCAAAAGGGAAAATGACATCGAAGAGAGATATGACTTTTTTTTCCTGCGTGACAATGTGGGAAAAAGTTCATGGATATTCCAGCGTTATTGCACTGTTTCCAATATGATACCTGTTTGGCTCAATGATAGGGCATTGAACTTTCAATGCAAGGGTAAAGAGCTCGATTCTCAACTTAATTATTATATTATTATATATTAAGTTTGCTAAGTTTTTTATATTAAGTTTGTTAAGTTATTAATTAATTTTGCATCGATTAAAACTGGTAGGGCCTACCCTTGTGTTTATGGTGGCTATTATGACGTCATAGCACCCCGAAGAGAGTGGAGTTGGAGACTATTTTTCTATCACACTAGATATGCATTTTGAAGCCCCAGTTAAGTGGCTAAAAATGACAATATATATGTCCTATGCCTGAACCAAGGCCTTTAATTTTCTTTTGTACTTGTGTTGACCCGTAAGACTATCATGAGCTGAGATTTTAATTTCAGGGCCTTAAAATAGGCGATTAAAAGAAAACTCCTCTCAATACAACAACCATTTTGATTAAACATGAACCTGCTCTGATGGCGCACAATTCAGGATCATCTGTACAACCGATGTTTTGAATAAATGTGAGCGTCCACGGCAAAACCGGTCACAAGTCGCAAATTGCGCAAGCGAGCTATGAGCGAAAAACACCATGTGGGGTGATTATAAGCGGTTTTCAGGTTTTGGGCTCAGAGCCTTCATAAATCATCCATGCACCATGTCCCGAAGTATTAGGCATGAATTAACATCCTAAGTGCCTCAAATATGATATTTTCCAACAACACCCTCTAGGCATTATAGAAAAAAGTCCGAAACAATGGCCGATTATCATGGTTTTTGACCCACCGGATCGCCAGTAGTTTTTCAGCGAAACCCGCCATCAATGAGAAGATCTGCAAGGGAACTCTCTTATAATGCAGTCCTACGTCACATATTAAATAAAATGAAAGAAGCAGAAATCTTAAAATAGAAGCACTATGTCGTGAATATTATCCGCAGTTTGACCTAAAATACAATGTATATGTAAATGAACCAGCTCGCGAACTACTCCGCTACCCTTGGGGAGCTAGGAATGATGGATGATGGATGATTATTGAAGGGACTGTCAGCACGGGTCAGAGTGACACAATGAAGATAGGAATCGCCTTCAGTGCAGATGGATCGAACTGCTTGCTACGACTGATAGCCCGGCAATTCAGGTAAGCCTTTGTTACAGTGTAATTTCCCTCAATTATACTTAAACTGAACAAATTTGAAGGGCTCATGTTAAATGATGTTTTGATGTAAGTCATGAATGATGAAGATGAACTTAGTGCACTCACTGTGTTGTCAGTTGTATACTTCATTACTTGAGTGTAGTATATCTTTTCACCTGCATGCATGCTGTTTTAAACTCGCTTGGGAACACATTTGCATATTTTAAAACTCGAGCAACATAATAAAATATAAATAAAATATTTTCATTATTATTACTACTATTAAAAAGCCTAGTATATTAATTATTACGGTAATGAATTAATGACTATTATAATTATTACTCGAGCAACACATAATTATTAATGTGACTATTAAATAATAATAATATTATTATTATTATAATTATAATAATATTATTATTATCATTTTTAGTTGTAGTAGTAATAGTAGTAATTATGACCGGCGCCAGTACGTGGCAATCAACCCACAGATGTGCATTTTACTCTAACTCTTACTGGGATGCTTATATGTACAATTCTTTTCTCCAGATGCAGTTGCCAGCACTTCTGAAATGGTCCTGGCAGCCAGCTATTCACACCTGAAGAGATGGCCAACATGAAAATGGACATGGCTGCCTATCCATATTGTGAATTAGCTATTCCTAGTGAATTTTTTTTTTTTTTTCAACCTAAGTCTACAACCAGGTGAACAGAATGTGATGCACCTCCGACTGGAATCAAGGTGTTTGACATGACGTGCAGTTCGAAGCTGAAGCGCCAGAAGAAGAGAGAGCATCCACGAACTATCAACATGCATCTCGGCCTTCAAGTTTATTTATGGGTATGTATTGAGTGTGCTGTTGGCCCTACTAGTGACGAGGATGAAGGCCCGCCTTCACCCTATCCCCTAATTAAGCCATCTGTAAAAAGGACGAATCGAGCTTATATAAATTCTTATACTAATAGTGAAATTTAATTGTTATTAGCTTACATACATATTCATTACATTATGCTCTCTTTTTTTCAGTTCCGATGCTAGGTCTGACAGTGACGAGAACGATAATGGCACGCCTCCTCCTTGTCCTCCTCCACCTCCACCCCTACCTCCACCTCCACCTCTACCCCAGGAGAATCAAATTTATTTGTTCTTACTGTAGCTTGAATATCAAATAAATTATATATCAGTTCTCTTCGGTTATCTTCAGTTTCGGATTCTGTAATTGTTCATGTTTTTCAGTCGGAAACTAGTGTCCCTTATAATTATTGTAATACATTGTAACTTTTTTTGCTGAAGCTCAATCTCTATGAAACTTGCATGTAATAGGCACCAGGATGAGGAAAACAGGCATGTCAAATTTCATCATGATATGATACATGTGGCCTGATATATGCCTAAATGAATATTAATAACATTAATCTAGACTTTCAATCGCGAATTTCTCAAAATGATGGTTTTTGAAGTTACGGACTTCAAAACGCCATAACTTTGCAACCCCTTGAGATATCTACATGATTTTTGCACCAAAATATCCAGGAAAGTGTCAGCTGTCTGCTGATGCCTCAAACTCAAAAATTTTATTCCGACCCATGTGATCTGTTTTGCCGTGGACGCTCACAAATGCATCGCATAACGCTCTAATAACATTGTGATTGTGAGAGATAATCTGGCAAATTGGCGTTGATTGAAATAAAACACTTTGCCCGAATAATATCGGAAGAATTAGATCGTTATGATTGCATGCATTCCGGTGTCTATAAGTTAGCTAAACGCATTTTGAAATTTTAGACATAGTTCTTGAAGTTTTAATCGGAAATAATGATCGAAGCGACGTGCGTACCAAAGATACCCCATTGTGGGATAAAAAACTTTCCAAGCAAATTATATGCCTATCGGGATGCTCACCACTTCAAAAAGTCTACCTGCTATAGACACCGGTGCTAGGTCATGATCGAGTGGGGGCCCAGAGAGTTTGACGCTTTCACATAGAGATATGTTATAAGTATATAGTCTATGCTCTCATCACTCGACCACCTCCTGTGGATGGCCCCGGGTCCGAGATAAGTTGGGCCGTGGCTAACATATCTACATACATAACATATCTACAACGCTTCTGCTACAACAATATTACCCTGCACGTTTAATTAGTTCGTGGGAAATGTCTCTTCACAATATTTCTGCCGGTTCATCGATGCGTATACGCCATGGATCCAATGCCAATAATCTGTCTATGTTGATGGTTACCGGTGAGAACGCTCGCTATAATTAATACTCTTTGAACAAGATCTGATCAGATATTCTTTGATTCGTGCTAAAACATATATATATATAGATATATATATATATATATATATAGATATATATACAAATACAGGCATCGGGGGATTTTTAGGCAGGCCTTAGGCGACTCGTGTACCCTAACCCCGATATCTTGAGCACCCCAATGTCTAAGGCCAGTTTTTAAAGTGATTTTGCAGGTTTTCAGAGTTTTTTTGTTATTTGAGATGTTTGCCTGGTCTCCTAAACCCTGTACTTTGTGCTTTTTTTTCATTGCGACATTTGGGTGCCGAATAAATTATGTTTCAATTTGACATGTATATGTTCCAGATTTTTAAATACCAGGCCTTCGGACCAACCCATAAAATGGCTTGCCAAAACAAAATTCTGATGTTTATTTTACTTTTTTTCATGGTTTCTATTATTACATGGGTATTGCCTTCCTGTGTAGAAATTTGAAGTTTTTATCTCCCCGAGAATTGGAAGATGTATCAAAATAGCCCAATAAAATCCTTACTTTTTAGTTGCTGCGGCCCTTTAAATTTTTTAAACCTACACGCTGACAATTTTATTTCGAACGCCATTTAGTATCATCACAGTTAGAGTTGTTACCACCCGTTTGTGTGCTTGTAATTATTCTGTTTAATTGATACATTTTTAGCAAATGATATCTATGATTCAATTGGTAAAAAATGATCGCCTGATTGATGTTCTTAACTCCTGTTTCACTCATTCAATGGTGGGCGCCGCCTCAACTGTTATTTTGTCGGTGTGTGATTTTCTGTGGAATTTGGAAAAGAGATCGTTTCTCGCTCCTCGAAGCGTTTTAAAATCAGGTATTTCATTGTCATTTTAGATTACTTGTTGTATAAAACACATCGTATACTACAGTATAAATGTAGAATATTATTCGTTCATCATAATGTAGAGTTTTTGAGTAAGGTTCTGATCGAATATTCAATATATAT
>KB311063.1:0-16789 GCA_000328365.1 Capitella teleta
AATACATGCATCAACATCGCTGGTGATTTTCGGTGTGACTGTCTTGCAGGTTATCAGCTCAATATCGATCAGAAAACGTGTGATGGTAAGCCGAATTTTACAAACATATGACCACGATTTTACCCATAGAGCATTAGCATGCAGGCCCTATAGCCGCACGGAATATTATAATTATCCGAATCCATTTTAAACCAAAAATCATTCCGAGGTAGTCTTTAGGGCTTAATTACAGAGCTAGACCAAGTATACCATCTATGCATATAAATGATGTAATGCACGCGTAATAATTCAAATAATCTTCATTTTTCACAGATGTTAGGGAGTGTGATGAAGGCAACGGTGGGTGCAGCTATACTTGCCACAATATTCCAGGGTCTTTCAAATGCTCCTGTCCATCTGGTCTACAGTTGGCTAGCAACGGTCTGGATTGCGAAGGTTCGCCATGAGCACCATAAATTTCGAGATATCTAATATTAGCTGAGAAACTAAATTCAATTATTTTGATTTCAGATGCGAACGAATGCTTGGATGGAAATAACGGAGGCTGCGGTCACGAATGCTCGAATGTATTCGGTTCTTTTGTGTGTAAATGTCGACCTGGATTCCGTCTCGATGTAGATGCCCGCTCGTGTAACGGTGAGCCACTCGGTTGACTAAAATAAGAAAAACAACAGTTGCTTTAGATCCCTCTTTTCGAGTCCTTCTAAAGGGTGCTTTTTCATTCAAGAGTCAACTACTGCTTCGCGCGCGTTTCGCACCCTCTTAATTATTATTAAATATACGAGTTAATTCACTCGATATTTACAAAACGTGTATCATATAAAATTTGTGATAGATTTTGAAAACTGTGCTTTGAATGATGGTCGTGGGGACTGCCAGCAAATATGCAACGAAATCGACAACGGCCGGGAATGCTCATGTTACCATGGCTACCAACTGACCCGCAACGGCGTCAACTGCACTGGTCAGCTATACCTCCGCATTATATGAATAAATATTAATTTAAAGATACGCGCGACAGATACGAACGAGTGCCTCGAGGAGCCACGTCGATGTCATCAGTTCTGCAACAATACAGAAGGCAGCTATCGTTGCTTCTGCGACGTGGGATTCGTCCTGGACGCCAATGACGTCACCTGCAGTGATTATGACGAGTGCATGTACGTTCAGCCGTGTGAGCACACATGCAAAAACACCTTTGGTTCGTACCAGTGCGGCTGTCTCCAAGGATATCGGCTGCATCCAAACGGATCTTGCGTCGGTTGGTAGTTCAAGTTCACCCTTGTACGTGTATCTATTTTGATTTGTGCACTTCATTAGATGTTGATGAATGCAGCGAGGGTAGTGATGGTTGCAGCCAATACTGCATCAATACTCCCGGCTCGTTCACTTGCACATGTTCAGCGGGCGACAATGACGTGCTTGACATTGACATGCTGGTCCTGGCAGAAGACGGAAAGACTTGTTTGGGTGAGTGATGAAGAATCGTGGGTTTATAAATGGAGCAGTCTCTTCCTCATCAGCCCAATGCCCCGATGACTACATCTATTCCCCCATGTCCACGTCGTGTTATAAAATTCACACCCCACAACGGAAGGAGCATGCTCTTGACCACTCCGCTGCCGAGGACGCCTGTCAGAGTGACCACAAATCCTCCCATCTGGTCACCATCGTAGACATCTCTGAACTACAGATGCTGGGCGCTCTCTTAGCAACGCAACCAGGTTCCTCATGATCACCAGTCACCACCAGTAGCTCACCGATGACTTATCGTTTGCAGCTATGCTTGAGGGATGGCAGGGATGGTGGTTGTCAGCTGTATTCACTCCCGGCCTGAATCAGTTTTTATGGCAACCGGGACGAGAGCACCTGCCGGATGAAAGCCCTTTCTGGAGCTTCCGCAAGTTTCCCCCGATCGGCACGTGCGTCTGGATTATGCAGATTCCGTACTACAACTTCACTCTTGCTAATTTTGGTTGCGAGACGAGAGCAGGTCACGTGTGCGAGATTGATCTAAATGCAAGTTCTTTTGCCTGACCCGCATGTTGTTCTTTGTACGAGGGGCGTTCATAACGTTTGGCTGTTGGTGTAGTTTGGAGTTAGGTCATTCGATCCGCCGAATGACCCCCTGATCTCGCTCATGCATTCATACCGTGTTTTAGAAGTTGTAACTTTAACATCACATACTTGTACATGTATGCATATTGTATATGTACATATAGAATTACTATGATTGAATATGTAATTATATTATGATCGAATAACTTAATGATCCGCCTGCGATATACAGTGTTAATAATTGCAGGGAGCAATTGGACGTCCGACTGCATCGCTCAATTACATCAGTGTTAAGGGATATTATAATTATACTGTGGTATAGTATTCCATTTGCAAACTACACGTACTCAAATTACTTGCTTATTTTATTATATTTCGGGTCCAGCTTCATCTCTGACGATTTCATTTTTTGGTTTCATTTATTTATTTCGTTTCATAAACTTATTTATTTTACTTTTGGAATCTCACACGTCACATATTGACAATTTCAACTTTCAAGCTTACAAAATTTAAATAAATACTGTTTGCTTTTCGTGGTAGTTTATGCTGATAGATTCGGTAATTGCGATTGCATGTATCAGACGATTTACTATTTGTGGTATTTTTTTTTTATTGTGGATCTGTTTACGTGAAAACTGCTAAACGTGGAATGTATCATATATTACATATAATAATTTTTTAATTAAAATGCAAAGAAAAGCAACTTTTTATGGGCACATTTTATGTATAAAAGGATGTTTTATTGAGCTACAAAAAAAAACAAAAAAAAAAAAAAAAAAAAAAAAACAAACGGAAAGAAAGAAAATGAGAAATAAAAATGAGAACAGGAAAAGAGGAAAAAAACAAGGAATTAGACTAAAACATAGAATAGAGCAAAAATGACCTCGAAAAAAACACAGCAAAAACCATAATTTTGAACGAATGGAATGAACGAATTACCCAAAAACTTGACATAAAACCAAAACACCCAAAACATTATAGTTATATTATTATTATTATTATTATTATTATTATTATTATTATTATTATTATTATTATTATTATTATTATTATTATTATTATTATTATTATTATTATTATTATTATTATTATTATTATTATTATTATTATGTACCCATTTAAGGTAAGCCAAAATTTCAGTGAGTGAAGCTTTCCTTCCGAGAGAAAAATAATCAAGCATAAAGGAAGATTGAAAAAGGGACAAACATGAGAGACCAGATACTCGCGCAGGGTAATAATTAAAAAAATAAAGAAAAAAAAAGATAACTTGGGCTTCGGCAAGTGACGCCCCTCAAAAGATTAACCAGCTGTGAAAAACAAAATCATTATAAATTGTAGCGCTTAAATACGCTGTTAATTAAAAATTTCATTCAATATTCAAATTGCATAATTCCAAAATCACAAATCGGTTATAAGATATCCCCATCGTCAACGAATCATAATGTGCTTCTAATCATAACGCACTTATTTATCCTTCTTCAACGGTCATAATTACAAATTGCAGCGCTTAAATAAGCTGTTAATCAAAATTTCATTCAATATTCAAATTGCATAATTCCAAAATCACAAATCGGTTATAAGTAACCCCATCGTCAACGAATCATAATGTGCTTCTAATCACAACGCACTTATTTATCCTTCTTCAAAGGTAGATAAGGAAGGAAGGGAGAACTGAGACTGGTGGATGAATTAGCGGCAGGATGACGAACAGGAGTGAAGGCAGAGGCGGGCAGGAATGGTGGCGGCATGTAGTACAACAAAGGCGAAGAAACGCTGGGAGACTGGTAGGGCAGGGTGGGCGAATAGGGCAGGAGCTCCAGGGGACTAAAGCCACGAGGCGAGTGGTTAACCAGCGGAGGGCGTGGGAATTCATCGGAATCGCGTCGACTCATATCCAGAATTCCTGAATCAGGACTCTCGTTGGAGGTGGGAGGGGGGGCCAGGGGGGCGTGGAGGCGACGCCGCTTCGGGGAGGGCGTCGTCTCGCTCCTGTCTTCCCAGGGACGCCGGATGCTGACAGATCTAGAGGGAGCAACAGCGGCGGATGGCACGACATGGCGTTTAGAGGACGCTGGCTTGCGAGGACGTTCAACTGTTTTGTTGTCCGGTCCAGACGGAAGGTTATTCGGCTGAGGAGAGCCGTATACCCTCAGGCGCATGTCCCTTTTAGCGCGTGATCGCTTGTTCTGGAACCAAGTCTTTAAAAAAAGGTTTCGGTTAGAAGTTAATTGATGTTCTCGATTGTGAATAAACTCACGTGAACTCTGGCCTCTTGCACTTCCAGTCTGACAGCGAGTTCTTCGCGAGTTTCGACGTTGGGGTAAGGGTTGCAAGCGAATTCGGCTTCCAGGAAAGAAGTCGCAGATTCCGAGAACATTGTGCGAGCCCTACGCTGGTTTCGGACTGGTGGTCCTCGCAGAAGGGCGTCCTGCACTGGGGCAACCCTCGAGGACGCTGGGGTTGCTGGTACGTCTAGACAGGATATATTATGTCAGAACAAAAATATGGTTTATGCAGCTATAGACGTTTTATATGCATTTACCTATAGACCTATTTCATGTTATGTGTGGTAATGTCATATTTAACCAGGTATGCTTGCACTTGTCACTTTGTGTCTAAATATAATTAAGTGCATTTTGTAATCCCAATTCTCGGTAAAGTGCACAGAAAATGCACTTTTTGATTAACCCAACAATAGTGTTTATTCACCTGTTTTTTGCCCGTTTTCATCCGCTCTTGGAGTCTCCATGATCCGTTCGAAATTTTATATTTTATGTCAAATTTGAAAAGTACCAAAAACCACGTTGAAATCAGTCTCAGTCGGAGAATGAAATCGTTGTGCTCCGCTCGAAGACAGTCTTGAAACTGATCCACACATCAGACGGGTTAGACCCTATCTCCTCCGCTGTATGTCGAGGGTCCGCGTTATCTGGACAGTGGTTGGTTCTGCATTTTGCTCATTGTTTCTGGCCTCTTTAATCTACAGCGTCCCTCGACGCCGACTGGCGACGGTGGCGACTTCAAAGGAGATGGCTGCCACTGACTTTGGCAGCCAACTTTGACTTATGTGGGCGCGAAGTGAGGCAAAGATGTCGACTGGTGTTTACGGAGAATTTCATTATTATCGTCGTGTGATTACAATGGATGGTTAAACGGCGATTAAGGTGTTAACGTTTATTGACTAGGTACGTCTAATCAATTGAATTCCCTTATCCCAATGCGAAATGATTCTTGTAATTAAAGATAAGGAGTGATAAGTTCGACACCTGATATGTTTCAGGATTATATGAATGGATATTCATAGGATGGACATACTTATAAAATTAACGAGCTTTTTACCTTCTCGTTCTTATTACTCGTTTACTCTATATAATATTAAATGCACATGGACCAAATTTGCGCTAAAACTAGCGGTTTCAGAGGACGCTCGTGAGTGAAATGGGAGATGTGATCCAGGGTCAATAATGGCATAATTATGTAGTGGCATCCCGGGCTATTGACCAGCTCCACCCGCAGGTTTTGCCTTGCCTTCACTTGCTTATCATGCAACATGCAAGTGACTTCTATTATACTACAAATAAAAATGAAATATATAATACAATAATACGAGTATATAAATGCCGTATTAATCAGCAAATTTCACACTCCCAATCAAGAACACACAAGCATCACAGATATTTCATTTTTTAATCGTCTATGCTAGCATCCTCCAATGTCACCAGAGTTGTGGCCAATGTATTCACTTGTTATGCCATATACATGTACGTGCATCAAATATCGTTTACTCGTACCATATTAAACCAAAAATTGATTACAATAACGGGGAAAGAATGGGATACGTGTTTAAAAAGTTAAATAGTTCAGATTAATATCAAACAATTAGTAATTGTTACAATCTCGCTAAAATAGTTAAAAGGGAACAATAATCGCTTGTTGTGGCGTCAGTCTCATCTTTTGATCTGGAGATACGCCGACGTTAGTCGCCAGGTGGAGTCGACGTCTGACTCGCAGTTCACGGAGCATGAAGCCAGCAAACGCAGCCTGTTAAAAGTGCGGGTTAAAGGCGATGATACGAAGACAGCGAATCAGTGAGTGAATAATTGAAGCATTTCCGAAGGGCTAATTATCAATTAAGTGCACTAATGGAAACGTAGTAATTTTTTTAAAGAAAATCAATCAGAAATGTACAAGATCATCTTGTACATTTCTGAAGATGGACATTTTTTATGCAGTGCAGACCTAAGCATATATTTACTGGTATATTATGTTTTACTTTGTATTGTGTATGTGTGCGTGTGTTTGTCATTCTTGACAAACAGCTGAGATAACAAGGAGACGGCATATTACATAACCACTGAAACCTTTTGGTTTTCCCCTCAAGGGCACTGGCCGCACTGCGATCGCCATTTCCAATCACCCAAAACTGACCGGAGCTTTAACTGACCGACTCTGTCACTCACACGAACAGAAGTTGATACAGATAAGGCGCTCTTTTTATCTTAATCCGCTTCTCTTGCTTACATGCTAGTAATTAAAAGTACATCTCTAGGTGTTATCGTTGATACACTGTTACATAATTATTATATGATTCAATGAGCGATACGCAGATATCCATATATCCGTGCGCGATGCGATAGGGAAAAGAGAAGTTTAGACCAAATTTCAGATATTTAAATTTTATTTACCACAACAATTATATAGACAGTATACATAATACAAGTACTAAAATACACGCATAGATAGATAAACGTAAAAACATTTACAGGTTCATGCAAGTTATTAGAAGAAAGAGAGTTATAATTAGCAAATATTTTTCAACTAAATGCATGACATGATTTTCCAAAGGAAGCAAATAATATTATATGATGAGAGAGAAGGGAAACAAGAAACGCATATGAAAGATTTAAGGACAAATGATCATAATTTTTTGATCAATTTTAGCTATTTCATGATACGTGACGACGGAATAGTTTCTCACACTGAAAACCAATTCTTATGACGTCAATAGACTGAAAAGTAGATAACATCTCGACTTGTACCGAATAAAAGAAATAAAAGGGGTGAGTTATGAGCACTGGTGAGAGAACCGACACATGCAACGCACTGAATACACTGTAGATTCTTTTGAGTTTTAAAATAACGAAGCCAGCAATATAGGCGCAAATCTGTGAAGACAGAGCAGCAGAATCATTGGAAGAAAATTCAACATCATGTGAAGGAAGGGGCTCATCATCTACTCTAAATCTCTATTATTTCGCGACTCATTTATGTTGTAATTTATTTGGTGGCTGCTCGATCACAATAAGAATGGGTACAGATTCGAGAGGTAAGCAATTTCCACGAGTAATATCTTGAACATCAGTCACTAATCGCTTGAATGCTGAACAAAATCTGATTACGGTTGGATTATTTTATTGCATCCAAATTGACTACGGACATTGCTAAAAACTCGAGGTGACCCTGGGAAAATTTGTATGTACACAAAAATAACATATTAAAGGATGACACGATAAAAGGGTATAAATTTAGTAAGCTGTTAATGGCAATACAAAATCCCAGACATCCTGTCTTCTGGTTAGAAATTTATAAGACGACGTTAAAGCTATCCTGGGTGATTGTGCATGCATGCGGCGGTCTTCTGCTTATAGGCTAGTAAATCTAGCTCCAAAAGGGGGGTACCCGGACAAAACTGCAACAGAAATTATACATACTGCAAAGTGCTAGGTAGGGGTCCAATGTACACCAGAAAAAAATCAGAGTGAATCCTAGGGAGCCAATTAGTTCCCAAAATTAATCAATTTTGAAACTAGTCCGAAATATGCATTATTATACCTCAAATTGAAGATCTCGTTGAGTGCGAGTGAAATCCAGTACTTTTGAAGGTTTCCGGGTGCCAAATAAGTTAATTATTAGCGATTAATTAACTCAAGCGTCAACTCTAAAAGTGCGCCAAAGCATGCTCAGGAGAACAGCGGGAGCTGATAGAGTGGAATTATATTGATAGGCTTGTCAAGCAGCAGACCATGCAATGACCTCCTGCATTCTGCAGTATGAGACATGTTTTGTGGCGGAAGAAAATAATGAATGTGTGTCTAGCTGCCCAGGTGATGAGTGAATCCGCTGCAGCATCATTTGAGCATCTGAGTGCTGAAAAAGTGGTGGGCTATGAAAATGTGCAGGCCACAGTTGATTTTTTTAGATTATTCAATAATTAATATGTTTGATGTGTTAAATTCCCGAAACGTTCTCCATTCAAGTTTCAAGCGGCCCCTCAGTAACGAACACATTGCTAAGAATTACATCCCAAATCTCAAGGACTCTGTTAATGGCAATTAAGCCCATTGTGCAGACAAATCGCAAAACTGGGTTTGTTGGTTTTCTGGTCTGCATCAATAGCCTTCTGAATATGTATTCCATGCTCCTGTCACCCCCTTTTAACATGTCATTTTTGTGCACACAGGTTCGCCGCCTTTTCGGATATAATAATAACCCTACTGTTTCACAATTCATTGGTGGCATTAAAAAATTATTTGTTATTTGGATGTACAAGATGTTCTCCGTGGCAACTGTCTTCCCCTGGAATCAATTCCCATTTTTTATGTTAGTAGCAGAGCAATGCTTCACCACACACCTTCTGTCAATATTACAAATGAAACCAGAGTACCCCTGTCTGACAACTGTGACTCCCTCCCTTGACTTGTCCACCACTGAATCATGCATTCTTGCTCGACATGTAAATCAAATAATAGCTTATATCGCTGGGTTTGTTGTTTACAAACTTAAACAGTCCATTCAATGCCCCAACTGTGTCGATGCACTCACTGCTCTGAACAATATTGATGATCCCATATACAATCTCACCCGACGAAAATCAAATCCCTCCTCCGATGTTCTAAAAACTTGTATTCTATGTGAAAAACTTTTCAGATCAAATGTATATTCATCCACCTATCAATTGAAAAATATGATCATTGCCCCTATTGTGAATGCTGTTTTGAAAATGTGGAATGAATCGGGATAAATGACGAAACGTATCAGATCTATGATTATTGTGGGATTCTTTTTGAGTCTAGCATTAGACATGGTGTAATAGTACCCAGTGGGCCGCTTCGACTGGTGGTATGGCCGTCGTCTGCTCATTAGACAATGAGGATCAGACCGAGTTGTTGGGTATGAATTCATAAGATTAATGCAATCCAGAAGTCCCAATTTTGGGTACTCAAGAGACTCGGAGGGAAGAAGGTTACAGCACAGATTCTGTGGGTTACACCGACTACCATACACCGTCCACGCGCACAGAGAGAATGCATGTCATGCGTGTGAGTGGTCCTGATCGAGGTTGGTCGTCGCGTCGACTGGTGGAAATGACAATCTGGTTTGGAGTGTGGCATCCTTGACCTTCTGGTTGGGCGTCGCCTTCGAATTCTATACAGGCGAAGAGGGTTGCACTTGTCTCATCGATTCAATTTAATTCCATGGTCACGTGTGATCTCAATTAAGTGACCTTTTAATGATCCACGGGAATCAGACGAAAGAAATTCAGCATAAGGATCTCATAGGAGTCAGCCACGCACTAGTACTGCCTCTAATGTGTAGTATACTGCTGTCATTACACGTATACATTTTAATGAATACTGGGTTCCCAACTTCCTCAAACGATACGAAAAGCATGTATTGATTTTAACCTCGCGGATAAAAATCGTACGCTTAATTATTTTATATTGTACTTTATTTTAGTCTAATTATAATACTTCAAAATGTGAAGTTGTACATGTATGTCATGCAGTGCCATGCCTTGACGAATAACGCCACATACAGAAAGAAAAATTGTGGAAATGTGTGATATAAGTTCGCATGCTAAAGACCGAATGGCTTAACAGCGATTTGAAGTCACGTTGAGGCCTCTTTTTCTTTGCAGAGGGATTTAAGCACATAATCCGACCTAATACGATTAAGTTGTGACTCGCCTCAGCTGAATTAATTCTCGTAAAAACCGCTTGCATGCAATGAGAAAATAGGATTGCATTTCATCGAGTCGTGCGTTATTGACTGGAATGTATATTTTGTAATTTTTGTTTGTATTCATCATTCTGGATTGTTTATTCTGGTAATAATTAAGTGATTATATAGGTGTGGTATGATCACTTAATTGGTTAATTGTTTGACGCCAATGTGTGAGTAACAGGTGGGGTCGATCATCAACTCCATTCAAGTAAGTAATTATGTCGGTACTGAATTGGAAATACTTTCGTATGCTGACCACGTGCCTTAATTGTTTTAATCTGTGCCTACCGGATGTACATGTATATCCAAATCGTTTATTTTGGCATACATCTATATACCAGTATATAATATACATGTATATGTATATGTAATCGGTCGGCGTTCTAGGGTTGTAAACTGCTAGTGTTTATACACGTGGATGAATTGAATGATTTGCATATGATACACTATACTGTAATATGGTAGATAAAAAAAAAAAAGAAAAAAAGATGCATATACATTTCTACAAGAAAAATCCAGGTGTCAGAATTATTCTTCAACAAAGTATATATACTAAGTACTATAGCCCCCCCCCCAACGCACAACCCCCTAACGGCTCCCTCCCCCCTCAGCCGACCACTTGTGCGTGTCGCACCAACATCGATTGCATGCTCCTGAAACGGAATCCGCTGATATAAGACCCACTACCTCAATCAGGTATCCGGCAATCTCCTCGAATCGATGACATCAATCGAATGTCTTTGGTGACAATTCCCATTGCTGTTCTTTCTCCCTGCGCAAGTCGTTCTTCTTTCCTTTTCAGGAAATGCAGAGCTAAGCGGCTGGTTTCATCCACAAGGCTTTTGTTTTTATCAAGTTTACGAATAAAGAAATCGGTCGCCATGGCAGGGCACGGAGGCTTCATGATGTCTACGCAGAAAACTAGGTACGTTTCCAAGATTTTATATTTTCTGTGGTCCTTTTTTTAATATTGAATTTTACCCAGTGAAAAGGTATATTATAATTACGAGTACAGTGAGCATTGTATACGTGTACACCTATATCACAGGCTTCAATCGTTGTCTTTGATCCCGAAGACAATTATTATTTATAAACTTAGATGAGACACGCAATTCGGCGCAACAATGGTTTTCATTTGAATACAAATCCTTTTGATTTTTTAATTATCATTTCTTTTTTCATCACTGCAACGAAAAAAAACAAAAACAAATCCCACCGCCAAAGCTTCAAAGTACATTGAATATATCTCACATATGAAGATATCTTGCATAGATTTTCTCATAATATATGCTTAGATTTTCTCATAATATATGCTTAGATTTTCTCATAATATATATATCTTGCATAGATTTTTTCATAATATATATCTTGCATAGCTTTTTTCGTGTATATGTTATACAAATTTATTAATCATAAACATGTAACACGTTGAAGAAAATAGCCCTGTAGGGGTCAGGTGTTTAACGCACTGTATCAATTATAACCTTTTAACCTTGATATTGGAATTGTGAATACTGTGAAGCTCATTTGAATGTCTTCTTTCGCAGAAAATGGGCTTAATAAGTATAACAATTAAATGAAATGAAATAAAATGTAATGAAATTATAATTGTACGTTCGCAATTAATCTTTTGTGTTGTTGACCTGTATCCATGGTTACGCCTATACGGAGATTCTTGGTTATTCTTGTGCATTAATTAAAACAGCGTTCACATTCTGCGCAAGTAAATACAACTTTATTTTCACTTTTTTATATATTATTATCTGTCGTTTAAGTTGACTTGCAGGTCTAGTTACATGCATTAAATAACACAGAGGACCGAATAACATGCGAATAGCAATAATACTAAATATATCTATACTAATCCTGTCATAATTATATTATTAACTAATGTGGTCATCCGTACAAACAGGTTGCTCCACCCTACCGAGCAGACTGGGTATGTGCATGACATTGACACACTTGTACACACCCGTAGTTCACATCTCACATAGCACAGCATTAATAAATCGGCGGGCTGCGGTTTTCTTGAGAGTGGTTCTCCTGTTGGTTTCAGTGGGGCTTCCTATTAATCTTCAATTCTTCATGAACTTTGAAAAGCTTCCAATGAATAATGAACGTTCGCCATGCGCTACTAGTAAACTTCATATTTCATAAGCGAAAGAAATTCCCACACGAACCGATGTCTCCAGTTGAGCAGAATAAACATGCCTAATAAATCTTAATCCGCCAACCTTAATTAAGGCAAATATGAATTTATGATCGGTATTGATTACTAGTATCCAACGATGCAAATCATAACGCAATAAAAGCGTTATGATGTTCATATAAATGCGTTATGATAATTGAAGCTCATGCCCGAACACGCGCGCGGTTCAGTTCTATTCAGAGGGAAGTTTGTTTACGTGATATCGTTTGCCAACTGTGCTGTAATGAAAACTATGTCAATAGAGAAAATCAACAGTGCCACCTCCTTCTCCCGATGTCACGCAAACGCGCTCCGTTTAAACCGCCCTTCTAACAACAAGTCAATGCGCTCATTACATAACTGTTAATATTGTATGATTGTCATCTGCATATAACCGATCCGGGGGTTGAGGGGAGGGTGTCGACGCTGCTGTCTGCGACTGCCTTGCAACAGGAAGCCTTGTTGTGCGTCTCTCTTAGACGATACCGACTGGGCTGACGTTGAAAATATCTCAGTGTGATCATTAGAGGGGTTAATAGGGTCAATTAAAGCAGTCACCATGCAACAAACGAGTGGATTAATGTTCTCTTATATGAAAAAGAGGTAGGTCAACTCAATATACGTCACCAATCAGTGATTCCAATAGATAATGCATTATTTGAAACTGATCTCCTAATTAACCGTGACATATACTCATCCATTACTTTTAAATTTTGATACAACTTATCCTCCACTTTCCGTCTCAATAATAATAATAATAATAATAATAATAATAATAATAATAATAATAATAATAATAATAATAATAATAATAATAATAATAATAATAATAATAATAATAATAATAATAATAATAATAATAATAATAATAATAATAATAATAATAATTATTATTATTATTATGATAATAATAATACATTCACTAAAATGGCATGAAGTAACTTTATATATTTTTAATTGCTTGAGATTTCCATTTTGATAATCTGTAATGCATAAGCACGATAATGAACATGAATGAATGTAACTGAACTGTTTTGCTAGGATTTCTATTTGGTATTTCTATGGTAGGTTGCGAGAAGCCGAGAAGTTGATAAATTATAGCATAAATTATAGAAGTTGATAATTATTAGCGTCCGAAGTTATAATCATAGGCTATCTAACGATGACATAATTGAGTGATTGACACTTAACCTCGATCATGTTTTACACGCATCACTAGTAATGAAATGAATCCAAAAACGGCATTGGTGAATTTAGCTTTTTCATAACTGAAATTTTTGTAAGTTCTTTGGGTTACATGCTATACAAAATAATTATATAAAACTTTCAACAACGCGATAAAATTATTGAAATAAAGGCGCGCTGTTTACACCCATGCAGTTAAATGTGTCCACATGGGCCTAATGACGCTTGATCCACAATGAGCCGCATTCAATATTAACATCACAAAGAGGCTCGATTGGCACTTAGCGGGAAACGCCGAGAAATCGACCGAGGCAACGACCCACGTACGTGGTGACTTTATGTACGTTACCCATGGCAACCGGGCACTGGACCTTATAATTCGATGATTGAACTAATCTGCAATGAATATTCCTTGATGAGCGGCTGTTCTTTGATAGTTTATACTCATTGGCATTATGGTCCTCTGAACGTAACAAGTCAAGTGCATTTACTATAAATGTCTTGCTGAGTTTTCAAGGTACATCATTATTAGCCCTATACACGATAGCTCTCTTGCTCGGTGTCAATATAGGCTGTTATCTGCCACTTTGGTTAGCTCAGTGCGCGTCTGAAGAGGACTTAACCCCATCTAAGCAGTGTTATGAGTCTGATAAGGGCATTCGCTGCTTGCTACTCTGTGTATACTTGGATACTGCCTGAGTACTCGTAGAGAGAGGGATGAATGCCTTCCCTCAGAATCGTAGCACATCCGCCGGGTATCGCTTCCTTCAACGGAATCGCCCTCGTTCTTCCAGTGAATTCCACCAGAACTGCATCCCGAAGGAAGTCAAGGAGCGAGAGGCGGCCGTCGCCGCTTCCATTCCGACCGGAGGAGCCAAAGTCGGCGATGCGACATTCGCGAAGCTGGACGTCGTCACACAGGACACGATATGGAAACAGTGCGTCAATGTCGAGAAAAAAGGAGCACAGGAGTGGTCAGTGTTCGGTCAAAGTGTTGCCTGGTTTGTGACTCACGTGTATTGAATGTTTTAGGGCGAAAAACTGGGGTTTTCTAACCGAATTTGACGAAAAGGTGAGCTCAGTTTGGTTGATTGAAATTAATATTTTGGGAACAGTTCAGAATTCTCAATTGATGTCATAGACAGGAAAATCTATAGTGTTGTATTTTTATTGCAATGTGAATGAAATTTTTTATTGATTGCCCCCCCCCCCTCCCAGGGAGAGCCTCGTCCACCCAAAGAAGAACCGGAAAAAGTCACCCAATTCTCGGACATCTTACCCAACACGAACGCTGGTAACTACGGGTCAAGACTTACCACTCCCGTTGCCCAGAACATTCAAGATCTCGAACACCGTTTCAACAGCCAAAACCGTAGAAGGAAGCTCGATAATGAAATGGTCTGTTATTGATCGGAAGTGCTTGACCACCATGCCGCAGACGTTTATAATATCCATCCTGGGTTTTGACCGATCTAAATATGCAACCATGGATGCTTTGATTTTGTTCATTATTATTGTTAGTATTATTATTACACCTTTTCTGTAACCAGCCTTACATAATATATAATTATGTGACCATAAATCTGTGATAACTTGTATCATTTCGTTGTCATGTGCCTTTTATTATTAGCATTGAGTATTCAGTCATTTATATCGGTGTCGTGTTTCAATAAAATTTATTGAAAGCCTCCTATCTTTATTTATTTATTTATTTATTTATTTATTTATTTATTTATTTATTTATTTATTTATTTATTTATTTATTTATTTATTTATTTATTTATTTATTTATTTATTTATTTATTTATTTATTATATGTTTAAACAAATTCCGCGAGCTATTAAACTATAAACTTAATCACGTTAAATGGCTATCATAAATTACTTTATTAATGCATGATCATGGTTTCAATCCAAATTTTTAGAATAATACCGTACATCGACGTAATAACTCTCCACATTAATTTTTATGTTATTGTATACATCAACAAATGGCAATGGTCGCAACTTTCAAGCAAATGCCGAGCCAACTCAGCGAGGCTGCCCTATCTTCCAAGCTTGGATTCTGAATAAAAAGTTCTGTTAAAGAAAGCCCCAACGGATATTAGCAGCAAGCGCATTTCATTCAATTTCAAAAACTACAGTTGTTAACATCAGTGCAAACATTCCAACTCGATCGTCAAGTCATCGATCGAATCATGAGAAGAGCTTGCCTGCCAACGGGGAAGAAAAAAAAAAAAGAAAAAAAAAAGAAAACAAAAAAAAAAAAAGAAGAAGAGAGAGAGAGAGAGAGAGAGAGAGAGAGAGAGAGAGCGACAAGGAAATTGAGAAGAGGGTCGTGTCTGTGAACGTTGTGACCCTATCTTACGAACAAAGCCGAATCGATGTGTAGTATTACCGCGACGGTTATAGAACAACATAAGAAAACAAGGCGGCAAAACGTTGTCGTATGCTTCTGAATTCGCCGATTTCCTGGTCGGTCAATTTGTCGATTTCAGTACAACACGTGTCGATTTCACTCACAGTAGTGCATTATGTCGGTTGTCAGATTATCAAGCAAAATCGATGAAGGAAACTGAATAACACAGCACGAACTAATATTTATTAGCTGTAATTACAATCAATTTCGCGCCTGACATTTTACTTAACGGGTTCTATTTATGCTCTTGGGTTGACCTGAAATATGCACTAGTTAATAGTATGTACTGTATCACAGTTCCTTTCGCTTGAATGCCATGAGTTGTAATCTTAAATGCTAGACATTTTTGTGAAATCCACCAGCATCAACAGTTCAACACTCACTCATCCGTTAGCATCGTGTACGCTGCCGAAAGAAGGGGCACCGAATAGCTCAGTTGGTTTGACCGGCTGACTGTAATCCTATGCCGACCGTGGAGGCCGAGGTCCCGGGTTCGAGACCCGATCAGGCCACGGGCGTTATGATTGTGAATTATACATGCAATTGTAATCCGTTACAATTGTAATTCTTCAGTGACTCTGCAGTGCTGCCCAACTGCGTAACAAGGCCGGGCGCTGTGTACTACTGTCTATGGTGGTATGCAGGATAAATAACCCTTGGGATTAATCGATAACAGTAGGGGGAAACCCCGGTCTCAGGCCTTCTGTTCTGCATCATCCGATTGGTTTGGGTGGAGCCGTAAAACCCCATCACATATCACGCTGGCGAAAGAAGTTTTAAAGAACGTTATGACAATTATGACAAAGCGGAAATTATAACGCACTCAGGATGCGTTATGATGCTGTGACATGTTGGGTTTTTACGGCTCCACCCAAACCAATCGGATGATACGGGCGCCAGAACGCCAGGGTTTCCCCTTACTCTTATCGCTAAATA
>KB311063.1:31760-80779 GCA_000328365.1 Capitella teleta
CGGTTCTGTCACTCTGAAATCTAACGACAAGGATCCTAACAAAGGAATCATGGAGTGTGAGTGTGATTGTGTGTGTGATTGGGGTTTTACGGCTCCACCCAAACCAATCGGATGGTACGGGCGCCAGAACAGAAGGCCTGGGACCGGGGTTTCCCCCTACTCTTATCAATAAATCCCAAGGGTTCTTTATCTTGCATATGCACCATAGACAGTAGTACACAGCCAGTCTCCACTTAATACTGTCTCTATGGAAGGTTTTATTACGCATGTGTGCAGAGTATCTTATTTTTATATTCATAACTTGAACAGGATTAAGAAATTTTTAGATTACGGAACACTCGAGAAATTAATACACTGTTTTATATCGTCAAAGTTGGACTATTGTAACTCACTATTTTTAGGACTGCCTGTCATTTATATCAAACGACTCGAGCGAGTGCAAAATGTTGCTGCGAGAATTTTAACAGGCACGCTTCGGCATGAACATATTACCCCGGTTTTATTTCAATTGCATTGGCTGCCAGTTGAGGCCAGAGTGAAATTTAAGACTCTTTTATTGATTCACAAAAGTTTTATTCACATAAGTTTTATTGATTCACAAAAGGTTTTACCAAGTTGGCCCACTCTATTTACGTCATTTAATTGTGAAGGAAAGCTCTCAGAGAATTTTACGATCAGTCGATCATGATCTTTTACATATTCCTTTTACAAATTCTTCACTAATTTACGAACGAGCTTTTAGCGTGGCTGGCCCCCGCATGTGGAACTCGCTACCACTCAATCTACGAGCCATTGATAATGCGATTGTTTTTAAAAGACATTTAAAAACTCTTCTTTTTACGGAATGTTATCAGGATTTTTTATAAGTGTTTCACTTTGGTTTTATTAATTTCATTTTTATCCATGTCATTATTGTTTTTTATGTAAAGAGCGTTTAGAGCATTTTTATGGATTTTACGCTTTATAAAATAAATTTATTATTATTATTATTATTAATTAACCTTTTTTTATCACATCAGTTATTTTGGTGGTTGAAAAATGCATGTATGAGTTCTTTTTGAAGGTGTCTAAGATGGGGGGATCTGGGAATATTCTTGGGGAAGATTATTAATAGTTTTTATAGGAGCACAAAAATTTATCGAATTTTTGAAGATTGTTTCTGTTTGACGTTAATTTCATCTGATGTTGGTGTTTCCCTGTTGAACTTCTTCTGAGATGTGACCTTGTATCGTTGGTGACAATAGGGAATGTTGTATTTAGGCCCTTTATCTAGCACAACTTGCTTTTCCCTGATCCTGGCTGAAAAAAAAAAATACCGAAAAATGCTGTTAACACGGCCATATCTTTTTACCCCAAAGAGCGAGAGCTTAAAAATTTACAATGTATAGAGACGCAACCAACATGAGTATGTTGTGATAATGTACATTTGCAGAGTTATTCGACTTTTGTCAAATGCAATCAAAAACTTTATTAGTACACGACAAATGTCGATAATGTTTGAAAAAGTCGAATAACTGAAATCTGTAAAATTGTAAATATTGAAATATTGAAATAAGGTGACATAAATTTATTAAATTTCAATATATGTACTATTTATAAATTAATCGACAGCGCATGGTTTACTCTACTAAGAAAAATATCAAAATTAAAAAAATAAATAAAATATAATAAAATATAATAAATTAATTATTAAAAAAAAATCAATGCAATTAATTGAGTTAGTTACCATCAAGACCTTGAAATTGGAGCATATTAATTAAAACTCCGGATTTAGTAAGATATGTATATGCTAGGAGTATACTGTGTAAATGTCAATAGAACAATTTTCATAACAACTGAGATATATTGAGATAATTATAACATAAAAAATTATGTAATAATCAATACCCATTCCCGACTAGTAAAACAGAAAAACGTCACCAATAGAAGTAGATTTTGGTTTAAAAAGGATAATTATATCTTCATTTCTGATGCCAATAGTCATAACGTGTGACAAAATGATTTGCAGATCCGCAGAGAGCCCATCAATACGCTGCATATTGTGGGAGACAGGGTGCGGTATCGAGCCATTATCGCCAACGCTCAAAAGCAATGCACATAGAAGAAAAAGATCCGCGTTTAGTATACCATAATGGCTGACCTGTGCGCAGGCGTATTGACATGAACCTGACGATTCTGATTGGAAGAAGGAAGTTGGTCTGTCCAATCACGAGTCGAAGAAGTGTTTCCCAAGTTATATCATAGGCACCAACATTTTTTCGCGGCCCGGCTTGATCAGGCGTTGCACACAGCTGTGTGGCATCGCATAGATTGCCACCCGATCCACCGCCACGAATCGTTGTCCGTGATTGCCTGACCGGACGAAATGGCTATTTCTACGTAAAACATGACACTCGGTCGGTCTGGAGTTCAGCGCCCGATGAGGCCATGCAGCGGGGTTTTATTTCGTGACCTGAACACTGTTGACATGACACTGCGAAGCCAAAAGATGGGCACCGCCGGGCAGCGGTGGGTGGCATTACCCGCGCACCTGAACGTGCATGACAAGAGTCAGAATTCTAGGGTCAACCCGAACCCGCTGAGCAGACTGAGGTCCAATATCATTGGGAAGTATTGCCAAATATCCTATTAGTGTTACGCAATTGCTCAACGAAAGCCTTTAATTACCACAGATGTAGTTTGTATCACTGAGTGTTCGTTGTTCTAAGGTATCTCATTTGGTAGCCAATTTGCGAACACAGGGATTGATTTCATATGCTTGACGAGAGTGAATGTTTTATTATAGCCATGACGTTTATTAAACTGTATCATAAGCCTCACTTCACCTGCGTTATAGAAATATCCCATCTCGTCATGGTAATCGGACTAAATAAGCCAATAAAGTTGCCCAAAAAAAATCCGACACAAATTCCTATCATGAAAAGTGTCCAATTAGACAAGCATTATTGGCTTGTAAAATGCATTCGTTGTCAGAATACACTTGCATCCAAGTGCAATTTTATCTCGTGAAAAGTGGGCTTATTTCGAAACACCACCCAGAACATGCAAATCTCCCTTTTATGCAACAGCAAACTGAATTGACCTGCGGGCAGACAGATGTGAGACCTCCCGTACTTTATATTCTTGGGAATTCTGGGACATCAGTGCGTCGCTTTGGGTGCATGTGATTTCATTCAGTACCTATAATACCGATTGCGTGACTACGCTGTGTGTCGGTACTAATCATTGGACAGCCGTGGGTATATCATACTATTGCCCTATATTCCATTGAATCATAAAAATGGAGTTACATCCCATGACATAATAATATGCTTCCTACTAGTAATCAGTGGCTCCTGGCACCCACCCGCATCCAGTGCCAAACGTCGGAGAGAAATTAACTTAATGCCTCTTTTGTTAATCACAATAACCGAGGCATGAAATCATAAATCAGCGACATTTTCAACAGCTCGCAGACAGCCCCTTTTTAGGGGCATTGATTCGCGAATGACCTAAATCGATCTCATTTCGCACCTTCAGCACGCACTTGCTCCGCGTGTAGAATTACCCAACAACGTGTTTGCAATTCCGCATTCCCCATATTGTCAGTCATCTCAGATCTGAACCAGCTACGATTATAAATTATGACATGCGATGAAAGCCCAGACCACGCAACCCAAGTGCTTGTGAATTATTGAAGGTTAATGACATTATGATGGTGATAACGATGAAACGCCACAGAGACTTGGAGACATTCAGTTTCACAGCAAAATATACCACATCCAGGATAAAGCTGTCGCAGTGTATATTCTGCCACTTCTTAATCATCATGAATACGGATTTTATCCATGAAGCTTTATGCGTGTGTGTTTTAGTACAAGGACGTTCTACCAGCGAGATTTTCAATAGAGCAATAGGAACCAGGTGGAAAGAGAGTTATACAAGACATCTTGGCAGCCCTTTTATGGTCGACGGGGGTCCTGCCTTTTCACCTGATCGAATCGTAACCGGATCAATGCCCGCTCTGAAATGATTTCGAGAGCGACGTTCTCCCTGCGTTCGATCAATGCGTGCGAGCACGTGATCCGATCATCAAGCATTGTACGTCGCTTTCACTCGAATGTTCCGTTCTGTTGAGTGTCGCCTGATCATCTAGGCTTTAAGTGCTCTTCTCTCATATTCCTTCGGGGTTCCGCGAGACATGTCGATGAATGACTGACCAGAAGTGCTTCGTCGGCTATTTTTAGCCGCTTCTTGAGCCGACTCTGTTTGACAGAGGACTCGAATAACCAGAGGAGATTGCAGCGATGTCTTTACGAGATTTGAGCGAATCACGAACGAGGAAGCACGCTTCTTTGCAAGAGCCATTTCATCAGAAGTCGAAACGAGCGTCCCGCGAAGCTCTTGCCGCACAATGGCCCGAGTCGCGAATCGGCCGTGATCAGGAGTCCTTCCTCTTAAACACATTCCCTGACTGCTGCTTCGCTCCTCATCTTTTCCAGCTGCTCCTCCTCCCTACACGCAGCAGAGCAAAAAGTGCGAAATCATATACGTATAGGCATTTTTATATGCACTCTAGACACGGCTAACATAACAGTTTCATTTTTATGAACTTTTGATTCATTTGATGCTGAACGATAAAAATAAACATCAATGGCAATAATATTATGTGGGTTTGGCCAGAAACAGAAAGAGATCTCGAGGCATGGCTTTAACAGGAGTTAATAACCATAACATCTGTATGTTATGCACAGACTTCTAATGCAGTTCTGAAGAGGCCAATTTTATTGCAGTTATATTCGATCAATGGTGAGTGTTGGTTCCATCTGCTGAGGCGTTGTTCTACCGCGCCTCAAAAGCACCGGGTAACCGTCAGGGAACGCCCCTTGGTCAGCCGAGACTTTTGTTGCCGGGCGTCCGTTCGGAAGCGTCAAGCGTGGTCGTGAAGCGAGGGCCGTCCACTGCTCCTCTCTGCTGCTCTTGGGTCGCTTGCTGCATTCACCTAGGTTTCAACTCCCTGACATTTTCTCCGCCGACTGCCGAGCGCTCGGCGTCTTTTGTCGCAGCAGCAAGCGTCGTTGAAAGGGAAAGCGTCGGGTTGAATGAGGAATTGCGTTGTGTGGAACGAACTGCAGCGGCTCTCTATCCATCAGGCGTTGCTATCTCTGACCCACTCCGGTGAAGACGGACTAGTATCTGAGGCATGGGAGCAGCGGCAGCATTAACGCCAGACGGGCTCCGTGCCCTCGTTACAAGCACCTCAGCGCCTGACTTCTCCGATTCAAGATTCTAGATGATTGTGTGCACGATGCAATGAACGTCATCATGGATTACTCTATTTTAGTGTTCTTACTACTGGTTGCCCGCGGCACCTGGGCAGGGCAGAACTTTACCGTCGGTTACTTAATGTCTGACATGTCATCTCAGTACGTACAAGGCAAACAGGGACGTGTCATTTCCGGTGCCATGACCTACGCTATCAGCCAAATCAACGCCGACCCTCATCTCTTGGCGGGTCACAGTCTTCGCTTCATGACAGCTGACACAGAAGCCAGTACATTGGTAGGGACTTCCCGTGTGATTGAACAGTGGAGGGCCGGGGCTATTGCCTTCTTCGGACCAGAAGACTCCTGTGACACTGAAGCTAGAGTGGCGGCCGCGTTGAATCTACCAATGATTTCATACGTAAGTCCAGTGCAAATAAGCTCACTAATAATACACCCCTCCCCCCTCTTCAACAAATTATGTTTTACACAGCAGCTTATCCGTTACGTAATATTCGTAACAATTCAACGAACTTTGGGACATGAAGCGAAATGAGATATTGATCTTCAGCATCGATTGCTTTGGTATATGTACCGGCACCATCCCATTTTACGTAACCACCAGACCACGGTCAAGTTATTGCGAACCGCCAAGTCAACAGAACGGGCTATGCAATTACATCCTAACCCTTTACGAAGGCATCTTGACGATTTTCCTGATGATGTGAGGAGTGGTCCCTCACCAAGTCTCCGAGCGGTCCTCTGACACTTTATTGTTTACTTGAATATGGTGCAAAACATACTTATATGTATTTTGTTTGTTGACACAAAAAATAGCAGCAATCCCACACCATATAAAGCAGCGACTGTATACGGTGTCTAGCACAACATCAACATCGTCCAGCACTTAAATTCTCGTATATTAGCGACATAAACAAGAGAAAGGATCAGCTCCTGTAATTTGTTTTCAAAATATTCATTACTGCCGCGGTGATTTATTTACAGCCTAGATGGACTCAAAGCGACGCGTTTTGGTGTTTACTATTATGAAATGTGTTACGCAATACTGGCACCTGCAGGGCCAATTAACGAGTGAAATCCTTTCGGTCGGATGGCACTCAAGGGGTAGTGCAGTAGGCGCTATATACAGTCGCGTTTGATCAGGAGAAATGCCCGAATCTCCTCTGCCTCCCCTTCTTCCTTTCTCTTCTCCTCTCAAACAGGATCAAGCTTCGTCGCCCCGTGCCGTTTGCCTGCCATTCGCAAGAAGAGATATCACAACGAGTTGTCTTTTATGTGCCCGTTTAACGGCCCCATTCAGGTCAACGAGTGCTTGCGCACCGAGACCCCTGGGCTACTGCGAGACGTGGACCACTTCAGTCGTCCGTCCGTCCTCCCCTGCATGCGTGCGTGCCTGCGGGCCTGCGTGCGTGCGTAATGTGTTTGCGTCTCCCCAACGCATCTCCCGGCCCTTTTTTACGCGTGGTTTTAGAAGTCGCGGATCATAATTGGCAAAAAGCAAACACAAACTATCTAAATCAATTGCGACGGGGTGCCGCAGATGACGTCATGCGGTCACATGATCAGTGAATTAAAGACGTCAACGCGGCTTTGTGCGCACCATTAACGGAAGACGAGCACAATAACACCGCAAATGGACTCGCACGCGTGCCTATATATATGTTTCCCCTTTCTCCTTCTTCTTCGGCATGCGCAGGATCAGGGCGCCGTTTACCCCCAGGGATTTCCACATAGCGACCCACGGGTGACAAGAACCAGGCCCTGGTCGTACCTTAGATGCCCACAAAATAACGATTGAGTTAAAGGAGAATACAAGTGAAGTGATTTATAATATTGGCCATTGGTTGAGCGAATATGGAAAGGACAACTTTATTCACTGACGGGGTAATTGTCGCTTCCACTGGCGGAGTTTATGGTGGAAGAGGATTTTACAAAGCACTAGATAACCGCTTATCATTCTGGAAGGTCATCTGAGATGTCTACTATAGGCGTCTAGTGATATGGATCCCAGTTAAAAGCCCCGTGTATTGTTGAGAGCTGTTAGCTGGAAGGGAGAATTGCTGCTGTTTGTAATTGCGACCGAACTTGCGGAGTGTTTGCAGAAGGGAGCAAACAGGATTACTTTGATGACGTAACAGGCCAACCATGCCAGTCTCTATCCCGAATTCATGTTAGTAGGATGACATATTTTGAGCAGAGGAAAATTGAGAGAATAATCATCAACGAAACAACCGTCAACCACGCGTCATACTTATGCGTGATTATGTATTTTCAGCAGAATTAACAATTGTGACCTTTATGACCCCATGTGCTATACAAGCCTAATATTATTAAGAATTTAGGATAGCTTTGGCGTCTATATAATATATATAGATATAGATCGGGTGCGCAATTGAAACACGAGGACCGAAGCATAGAATGTCACTCCTGGAATCTCATACTTGGTGAACGTGTTACTCGAGGCTAACAACTTTACCTGAAGCCGATTATGACGTAATTACATAGCTATATGTAGTACTATTTATAGAGTAATAATCCGAATGATAACCCCATGTTTTTGTTTTTGTCTTCTTATTATTTTTTTTCTTTTTTTTTTTTTTTTTTTTTTTAATCACATCAGTTATGCTAGTTGTTGAAAAATGCATGTATGAGTTCTTTTTGAAGGTGTCCAATTTGGGGGATGTGGGAAATTTTTGAAGATTGTTTCTGTTTGAGGTTAATGTACATATACTGCATTAACCTAGCGAATAAAATGGAACAATAGAAAAGGAGTCATAGTATAAAATCAATCATAAGAATGAGGCGACAACAACAACAAAAATAATAATAAAACATAAAAAAATAAAAACCAACAACAAAAACTCCAGAACTCCAAACAACTGAAAGACACGGCTTTCGTAAAATCGTAAAATTGAAACACTTCAGCGTTGATCCCGTTCAGTCTGGGTGATTTTGTATGCAGTCAATGCGCTAGAGGTGTTGAGTGACTGTGGAGTTATATGTATCCGGTAGTATAATTATGCTCAATTACACCACGCAGTTTGCTTCTGTTGTTGATCATTCATTCAGTCCTCTTTGACGAATTGTAATTACATAACAACGAGTCTTGATCTCTCAGCGAAGAAGTTGGAGAGAGAGAGCATATTTTTGGGTGATTGCCAGTGCTTGTGATGTGTGTTTTATATGCCCATCGACAGAGATGAGTTCTTTGAAATTCATAAATGGAACTCTCGCATATTCTGGACGCGGCTCTTCCCTCTTCCCGTGAAAGCAGCTCATAATATTATGGAGGTTATGTCGTGGCATCTGTACATGCATCAAGAGTGGTATTCGCAGGTGCTATTGGCCGATACTAATGATCACAGCATCACCTGGGTGCATATATCCATCACGTAAGGATGCTTGCCAGGTGTTGGTCATAGGTCTGAATACAATGACATTGTGGGCACGGCTTAGGCTTATCTCTTTGATGTTTGGCATTTTCCCTTTTAGATGTCTTATTTCAGTTGCCTTTGGATGCGATGTCATCCTCTCCCGTGAAATGGACGCATCTCTTCCTCGTCACCCAAAATAATGGTAAAGCTGTGTCGTCGTCATCCTGTCATGTATGTGCATCGGTTTATCTTTGAGTCGCATTGGCTGTCGCGGGGTCACCCTTTATAAGCACCAGCCTGATGGTCTCTTGGCATTCCGATCGGTGGTGGAAGAATTCTGTCAACAGCACCCTCAGTGCCACTCTTATCATACACAGTGTTACTAACAACAGTAGCATTTAGGCTCAGAGTGCAGCACACGGTCATAATTATGTTGCAATCTCAGGCCGCAAATGTCGCCCTAAGAGCGCCCAAGGTCAGATTTATTAGAGCAACACCACTTTGCAGTCTTTTCGATGACACCACCATCTTCAGCTGAGTTACTTCTCATCCTCTCTTGAAAAGCCCCTTAACTTTCTCTGCAAATCGTTCTAATGAGGAAGCTGGGACGAGAAATCCGATCAGTAGCCTCAATTAACCAGTGTGGCGCTAATTACCTGGCTTGATGAGTACCTGATTAGCCACCTTCACCATGTGTAAAAGAAGGCCATAGGTAATGAATGGCGGTTAAAAGTAAGTTAAAACTGAAGAACAGCGAGAAAACCGGGATTGCTGCTGGCTCAGGAGGAAGTTTCTTATGATCAATGTGTGAATACATGGTTGTATTCATCCGAACGTACAATGCACACCCATAATTACAATGGCCCCCATGCAACATTGGGGTACAATAGACTGTGTACATCAACAGTGAACAGAGCAAGGGAGAAAGCAATATGATGCATTGCATCCATAGAAATGCTTGCCTCGGTCAAATGCACTTTCGCAAGGGAACTGCCTCCTGGACATCAGAGTCGCTCCTGATGAGTTTTTAATGTCCTATGCGGCTGCAGAGATGCCTATCGATGTCATCACCATGCACTGCGATGTCGTCAACGCGAGAAAGAGCATGTCTGCCTTCACCGATCATTACAAGCTATTTTCATATTTTTCTTTGTTTCTTGAGGGCCCTGGGCTGAACAATGGTTCATCGAATGAATGGTGCAAGTGAAAACATGAAATCGATATTCCATGTGACTCTCCCGTTGGTTGACCACCTGCTGGACACCACAGGATCATTTGACCTAGATGCAAGAAGGAAGTTCTTGCTTAATAAAATCTTATTTTGTGGAAGTTAATCTCATAAAAATAATAATAATAAACATGGTAGAGTTTCTCTTCATTTGAAGGATTTTTGCTAGGTGCCACTCAATCATTCTCTGAAAATACGAGCATAAATTCTCCAGGTTAATATTGGGCTGGTTTTCATTGCCTCTTTTGTTCATCGCTGGGATGCCGTGCCACAAATATTACAAACTGCTTCCATCAAGGAACCTGCACATATATTGCCATACAGAAATCACGCTTCTGATCTCTGCTATGGAGGACTTTCACGAGCGAAAGTCATCTTTTAAGATCTATAGCTCCCTGCTACATCTAACACTTCCACCCTTGAGTTGTGCGTGAGTATAACATTATATAAGTCAGCAACCAAGATCCAGGCTACTGCCGGCTTCGTGTGATCTTTCAGCAGAGGCCAGGGATGATTGGCGAGGCTTATTGTAGCCTTGGGGTGGCCAGCACTGACCCCTCTCTGATGACGGATAAATTGGCGTGAAAGATCGAAGTGTTCTTAACGAGAATCTCCCCTTTGGAGTCAACGCCGTATCAACAGGCAGATTTTCACTCAGTGTTGCTCAGAAAGAAACATCAAATGGAAGTGATAGTCGGTTCCAAAAAAAGGAGATGTCTTCTGTAATCACTGATATTTTCTGGTTCCTGGCTGCAGGGCTTCGTAAGCTGCTTGTCGACGGCTGTTCTCGCTGCTTCAAGGCGCGGAAGGAACCGGGAAACGGTGATATCCCGATGGAAGACGTACCTAATTTCCGGAATTCCTTCTCTCAAACTCAGAGGAAGGACACTAGTCTCGTTAAGGAGACATTGAAGGAAAAGGGAAAAAGGGTTAAAAAACTCTAGTATGCATGACGTAACTGATTTTTCGGCAGAGCTACAGCAAATGCCATGTCGCAGTGATGAGATGCTACGGGTGCTAATGATAGCTGCCAAGTGTCAGTCACTGGTCCTCAACCCTGCTTAATTCTCTGCCACGGGCGCATTTCCTCTTTTCCCCCATTGCATCCCTGGAGGTTCGGGATCATTGCCTGCTGATCAGCGAGATGAACAAACAGTGCTGATGGGATGTGTGCTTGCTTAGATGTCGTCGGACGAAATGGCATTGAAAGCATGACAGCCGAAGAAGTGATCAACCATCTAAATTGAGATCAGCGAATATTCAAGATGTTCAGAGCAATGTGAACGATGGACTTGCCATAAACGATCTGCTATAAGCGCTTTGCTTTATTACACGTGCAGAACATGATTATACGATTGTTATATCATCCTTTGATGTCGTTCAAAGAGAGGTCTTTACACAAGCGGCAGGATATGACGGGTTCATTAAGCAATGAGTGTGATATCCAGTATATACTGACCACTAATTACGGCCGCACGATTGTAATATATTAGATGACGTTTGAAGCTAAGGAAATAATATTCGAACCATCTAATTAATGCAACATGTGAACATAATGGACCCTAATTTACTGTACCTGTATATGCCTTTGCGAAAACTGCGAAAGTTGTGAAGGTTTTGTTTACAAAATATACGGGAAAAAAATTGTGGGCGCTATGCCCATGAATCTCACCCGACACAGACACATGTGCTCGTATTATTCGCAGATGTGAGTGTATGCTGCAACAGATAACATATCCCCGCACGCACTGTATCACGATGTTACGTGGCATTATTCAGTGTTGCTTTTATTATCTGATGATGCGTTCCATGCGCTAAAAGAGCTGACTGAGCAGAAAAAATGTCAGCACTTACATAGCCAAGGTTCACAATTATGCCCAGGTGTCGGCCGGTGTGCATTATAACAGAATGTGCGCAGATACGTCCTACTACTGGCTAGGCAACGAGGCACGCGTTGCTCCCATCCCCTTTGTCGAAATGATCATCGATGTCGACCGATGCTTCATCAATCGAACTGTTCGTGACTTGAGAGCTGAGGCCTGGGTAGTTACAAGCGACTTCCCTGGGCGGTGTTCGTGACCATGCAGCATTAAACGGATCGGTCCTCTCATCAGAGTGCGCAACCGCGAACGAAAGGTGTCTCTCCAATTTGTACAAGCAAAGGTCCCGATTGGCACCGTGTAAGATAGCAATACCCAAAGGTGCAATTGACGGTACAAGGCAGTCATCCCACGCTGCTTATTTGCTGTATAATTCCGCTGAAGATTCCTTCCTATATTAATTGAATGATCAAGCTGTGTGTCCCTAAGAGAGTGAAGAGCCAACGTCTTAATTGTTCCCCATAGAAGCCGCACCACTCACAGATACATGTAATCTAATTGATTGCGCTCATCAACGAGATAAGATAACTTGAGAAACCGTGCGAACGAGCACAGGTAACGCGACGTACCACTGATGACGCAATCCAATCCACACATGGTCATGTTTATGTAAATGCGATCGATTGATTGGTTGTGTGAAGTACTCAGTATTCTATGTGTTCGGATAATTGTACTACGACCCGTATAATTCAGTGAGTTATAGAGACCATCGGCTGATTGAAGTAGAATCTCACCGGAAATAGCATATGGATATGTAGAATAGTGTTACGCAATCACCTCTCACATTGTCTTAATATAATGACACAAAGTTCAAATACCAGAAATTGTACATCATTTCCCAAGAGGTTTAATTGCGTGTTGGTCAACATCAATACCGCGCGCTAATAATTCTCGGAAGCCGAGGCAATCATCCCTAAATACAGTATTTGCTATCTCCAATGAACACGCGGATCCGTGTTAAAGCCCCCATGTTACGTCACCGGACCTCCATTACTCGAAGGCCCAATTCCTCGAAGCGTGCCTCCGGGCGGATCTCATGGATTGTTGTCAATTAATGCTGATATCCGGGTTCTGGTGATTCCGCCACCAAGTCATCAGAATGGCACGCACGCAATGAAAACAAATTGAATTTATGACGTCACAAATCAGAAGAGGGGCAACCCAACCCTCCCCGCAATCATGCTCAGCCCAATCGTCTCCTGGATGGCTCAAGTCCATCTTCTGCTCAGACAGTTGTCCTCGGACGTGGCGTTCGATTTATGCTGGCGTCCTATTCGGCGCATTGCCCATAAAACGCTGAGCTCAATTAGGAAATCCCCTTGGAGGAAATTCCTTTTATTGCGCTATATATTTCCACCTCGTCACTATTTCCTGTGCCATAAACATTTGTCACATATCAACTATAACTTTGTTAACTAAGTTCACCAATCCTCGATTTATATCAGGTTTCGGGTCGATTATCATGACGGCTATGCAGTATGCATATAGTTCTTTCGGGAAATGAAATGGACGCTTTAACGGATGCTCCCGAAGAGCAACCGATGCTGGTGTCGGGTGTTTAACCCCTCATCTGAAACTATAACCAGTTCACTGTTAGTACATCTATCCATCACATGACATTCTTGGTGAGAAGAAAACCTCGTTCGGCTTTCACCGAAAGCACCGCACCTGACTTGAAAAAGGAAGATTGGGCACAAAAGAAAGAGCCTAAAGCGTGTTGTATCGTGTTAGCCAGGAGCCACCTGCCACCATGCAGTCGAAATCGACCTTCGCAGCAAGCATATTCATATTTGGTGATAGCTTATCGGCCATTTACAGGGCGATAAGCTGTCTGCTGTGCATAGTATATGACTGTATGTACATTGCCAGTGTAGTTGGGGCATTTCTGATCGAACGCCTTAATGAGACAATAGTATGTATCATATTTCAGCCCATTGTGCGTGGATGGTGTACCGTCCTTCAGAAGAAGTATCAAAGCAAGTTTAATTAACACTTTTGATCAGGGCGAGTTCATGACATCGCATGCATATATGCCATGACCTGGACAGGTAATGTACAATTGAGATCGACAGATTCAACACGGCATATAAAGGAGACACGCTCCTGGTTGGGGAAATATGCGGCTGGCAATAATGAAGCAAGAGAAGATGTAACCTAGTTAACGTCCGCTTTACTCAGACGAGCCTAACTCGTCAGCCATGAGGCCCGAGGCGACGGAACCATTTTATAGAACTGCCGTGTTTGTGATGCTGTGACGAGTGGGTCTTGATTGATGATTGCATGGTTACAAATCCCTCTCACCCACCCTTCTTCTTCTTCTTCTTCTTCTTCTTCTTCTTCTTCTTCTTCTTCTTCTTCTTCTTCTTCTTCTTCTTCTTCTTCTTCTTCTTCTTCTTCTTCTTCTTCTTCTTCTTCTTAAATCTTCTTCTTCTTCTTCTTCTTCTTAAATCTTCTTCTTCTTCTTCTTAAATCTTCTTCTTCTTCTTCTTCTTCTTCTTAAATCTTCTTCTTCTTCCTCTTCTTCTTCTTCTTCTTCTTCTTAAATCTTCTTCTTCTTCTTCTTAAATCTTCTTCTTAAATCTTCTTCTTCTTCTTTTTCTTCTTCTTCTTCTTCTTCTTCTTCTTCTTCTTCTTCTTCTTCTTCTTCTTCTTCTTCTTCTTCTTCTTCTTCTTCTTCTTCTTCTTCTTCTTCTTCTTCTTAAATCTTCTTCTTCTTCTTCTTCTTCTTCTTAAATCTTCTTCTTCTTCTTCTTCTTCGTCTTCTTCTTACAAATCATGTGACCATTGTGTCAGCGTTTGAAACACAATGACGCAACAAAAAGCGACGGATCAATATTCCTTCTTTCTTGATCATGGTCTATCGATTCGCCAATGATCGATTACAACAACACCTTAAACCTGATTGCTTCTCCGCTTGAAGCCCCCTTGAACATGATCAAACAATGATGTTTTGATAGACTTATGCTTCGACGTAGTATTGATTGACGCTTGTCAACAATTCATCAATTTATCCCTGGGAATTGTTTTCCGTTTGATCGGAAGAAAACTTGCTGCGGCATCAATTTAGATACGCAGACCCAAATATCTTTACTTGGTGGCGACTGTTCTTTATTGCTTTATTGTTTACGCGCACAAAGCCCTGCATGCCCCCGAAATGTGCGATCTGTAAATTACAACTATGATATAGGCTGCAACTTCAGCGCAATCTCGCCAATGACAAACATCACTTTATGACTAATATTACCATCTTGTCGAGGGCAACCTACAGCCCTGTGTCATTAATGCCCCACCATATAACCATCAGCATGTACTCATAGTCCGCTGGATAGGACATCAGGTCCTTGGTCAACAACGAAAAGGGCAGCGAATGACCATAAAGAATCTTCACTCAATTTAGAAAGGAAGCGCTGTGCATTTACGTGTTCATACAGTGGGGTAGTCTGCGTGTCTATACCGGGTTCGCACTGGTCAAGACAGATTGACCAGCGATGGTGAATGACATGTTGCTGATTAGCTCTGTCTCAACCCCTTTTGACCAATGGTCGCTACGTTGGAATGACCAGTTTGACCACTCACTCAGAGTGACCCATCTGGTATTGTGCGTTTTCTTTGCTATCGAAATCGAATCAGAAGAGGAGGCTATAAACACAGCATTCTCCTCGTGCTCATCTCGTCATCTGTTCGGTTCCTCGTCTTTGTGGCAATGACGTTTCATCTATATTTTGGAGCAATGTGGTCAGCAGCAGAGAGCGAATTGCAATGGTGTATCATGCGCTTGTAATGAGCATAAACGTTACTGCAAACGCGTGACGCATGCGCAGTACGATGCATTCTGGGATACTTGTCTTAGCAAAAACGCCGGCGATTCCGAGGTTTACAATCACGATTTGTTATCTCTCATCTACTTCCAAATGTCTGCGTCGCGAATATTTTCTGCCGATTACGAGTGTATTTTTACGAAAATGTGAGTTCGTTATTCGGGAGCAATTTGAATTAAGATATCTTAATTATGTGACCCGTTCTACTGAAGCGCAGCAGCAATATAACCAGCATTTATTTAAAAATATATCGATAATATAAAATATATTGATAAGTAATTTTGAGTTATATACCGACAGTGAGTTTGAGGGTATTCGCATGACCTGAGGAATTTGTTCTTCCTCGTATATTGAATTTGTTCGGAATAAAGAACAAGCGATAAGAACATCAAAGTTGAGAGCAATTCTCGGTTCCCATTCTTCGGAATCGCGTGCTTGCTAATCACATGGCCGATGATGCTGGGGGAATCAGAGATTAGATACAGCTGAGGTGTAAATGTGAGATTGTTGGGTCTTGTTATAGGGTAGGCATGACTGATTGGCGCAATCAACCCTTTGGTTATATGCCCTCGTGATTAACGAACCCTTCGCCAGACGTCTATGAAGAAGCACCAGGGAAAGGGGCAAGAAATGACCGTCGGTCATTCCTCATTCCGTCTCATTTGAACCTAGTCGGGGACCCAACACTGGTCGCTCAATCATGTTTTGTAATCACCACATTTCATATGCAGACAAACCGGTCTCCAAAGAAGCATATAAAAGACCATTTTAAGCTAATTCTTTTATGCCTGTATGCTCATTGAATGGTGTCTATGTATTATATTGGATATACATTTCAGAAATGTGCTGACCACAGAGTTTCTGATAAAAAACTCTACCCGACGTTTGCAAGAACCTTCCCTCCGGCCAACCAAGTGACCAAGTCTATCCTCGCCTTACTTCTGCACTTTTCCTGGCGCAAGATTACTCTTGTGGTCGGTGATGCACAGTCCAGCAAGTGGAGGTCCATTGCGGAGAAGCTGACACAATTGGCAGAACTATTCAACGTCACCATCAATGGGCAGTTCGAGTACAAGGTTCCACACGTCCCAACTGATCCGAACCCCTTCCCGAGAATCGTAGAGGAAAGCTACATAGATTCGCGCAGTGAGTATGCACGAGATAACATAAGATAGACTGCATGATTGGGTGATAAGAGTCGTAATTGAGGGTCTTCTCGAGCCACACATTCAAGGCTGCTTGGGAATGAGGAGCACAGCGATGCGCTTATTCTAGGCAAAAATTGTCAAGCTTCCACTCGCAGTAATTGTAAGCTGTGGTATATGGTATAATTGTCAAGCCGCCTATAAGCATCTCTGCACTCATGGGATTTCATAAGGGCTTAATTGAGGGCTTGTAGGGCATGCAATTCCTTGCTGGGAATGAAGAGCTAAACCCAAGAGACCGAGACGAAAATGGCTCATTCGATTCGCAGCCACAGCTCAAATGAGAAGCCCCACCGCCTTGTAAACATGCTCCGGTCGCAAACTTGGTTGCTGCTTGTCTCCTGGGTCCCGTCTTTTAATACTCGTCTCCTGATTGGTGGGACTGTTCATTCTATGGGCTGGACACCTCGCACTGGACCATTAGAGGGTTCGGATGGAGGACTCACGAGACTAAGTCAAGAGCTGTATGTTGCCATTTGCATGACATATATCGCTCTCCCGCGGATGAGAAATCACTGCCGAACATTGTAATTGAGGCTAGATTGTGTGCCAGGCTAGAACACCTTGCTTAGTGAGAGCCACGTAGTGACGCAAATTACAAATGACTGGAGCACGGGTGCTTTGCATGTCGTCTACATGGCCTTGGCGTTTCCACTATCTCTAAGCCTAAGTACGTCAGCGATGCCTTAACCCGACTCTTGGCGTCTGATGCTCCCAGCCCCGAATGCGCAGAATAAGTCCTTGCATAGGAAATCGAATACTTCTCAGTGCTTTTTCACAACAATTTCTGAATCAACTATGGCATTCCTTAGACCACAATTCGAGTGCCCTCACGTGTCAGCTATTCGTACTTGTCTCTAGCGTTGCATTTCGACGCCAAGGAGATTGGCACGCGTTCATTAGCTGGAGAAGCTGGTTGCTGGGAACCCAGCTTATTGTCAAGTCAATTTCGTTTCACCGGTTGTCTGCATGTTTATTTCGCTGTTTTCAGTATACGTCTTCCTCGGTGACCATAATGGCATGGTGACCATGATGACCATTCTTGATGAGAGGGGCTTGCTGGCCACTGGCGAATATTTGGTCATTTACACTCAGTTTACCACTTACAATAATGAAGACCCACTCAAATACTTCAAACGTGAGTTGCCACTTATTTTGTTATAGTTTATTATATTGCAATAAAACTCAAATACTAAAAAGCTAACTTAACGGATCGTTTGAAATTACCTGCCCCAACCCCTCCCTACCTCTTACGAAATTTCTATTTCCCCTCTCCCTCTTCCCAATTAGACCCCCCTCCCCCAAGAACACCTCAGCCCATCGCCAGATACCCTCTCCCATCTGCATATTGTGATGTGTCTCCGTGATTGTAGAATGCACCCTCCACCCCTTCCTCAGGGCGCACGCGCTCTTTGCCCAATTCACAGAGTTGTTGCTAGTTTGCACACTTTAGCATGCAAATCTCTCTTTCGCAATTTTTATCGGCTTTTAAGATGATTTCATTTCGCCAAGTAGAAGTCGCTGCGCGTCGTTGTATGCATGCTGCATCCCTGCTCTCATTGCAACATCGTCTCTTCTCTTCTTTCAATCGCACTCTACTTAGAACAAACATTGCATCTCGACTGAGTTATAGCTATTTTAGATTTTTGTAAGCACATAATTTTGATTTGTCTGCCTGTGGATGTCAGAGGCAAACAAAGAACCAAATGAACAATTAAATCATGAAAACAACTCAAAGAAAGAGAAAGAGATAACGAAACGACAATACTTCCCCCCACGCACCTGTTCATGTGTACAGTGTACTGCTTTAAATATTTGCCCCACTTCTCCAAAAAGCACTCAACTTTTAGCCGGATACAATTTTTCACGTCTGGCTCTTTGTTCTCCTCCCTGTCCATGTCGTCGTGCCCGTCGTCAATGTCGTACCTGGATGATCACAGACACGTTTGAGCCCATCGATCAGCAGCACAACAGGCATGCCGCTCAATCGCTCTTGATCGTCGTGTCGTCCCCGCCCAGTAATCCTGACTACGCTGACTTCCACCTTATGGTCAATGGCTACAATGAGCTTCCCCCCTTTTCCTACCCCAACCCCTTCGATCGTCCTAAACAGGTAAGCTGTATATTAAGAAGTCTAAGTGGGTGTTGGGTGGGTCTCTTCCAGGTAAGGACGCTCCCTCCAACCGCCAGACCACCCTCGATGGCGCTCGCTCACTCCTGGTAGTACTACCTTCGTTGCCAAGCAACCCTGGATACGTGCAATTCACGGACATGGTCGATTATTATAACGGAGAACCGCCTTTCGAATGGCCGAACCGATTCAAGGAAGAATTTGTCTCATTTGGAGCTAATAAGTTTAAAAAGACTGTGAGTACGTAGCCCAAGTGCTGCCTCACACGGATTCCCTGGTGAAGCACACACCTGTCGCTATAAGAAATATGTTGTAGCTCTTGAATTACGTGTAATGAGCTGCGTTTACCTGTTCACTTCTGCTTGCTAATTAGGCAAATTTTCCTGATGTGCACTCGATGTTTAAAAGCTCGTTTGTTGCAAATAATGATGCGCACATGCAGTGCAAAGAGATGGTCTTTTTGATTGTGCATATCAACGTGTGCCATAATTATAATGATGGGAATCAGGTAACACAATTGTGAACTAATTTTGATATTTATATATATATTTTATGTATACGTATACTGCAATTATTTGTGTTCCTCAAAGCACCCTTTTCTCCTTTTCTACCCCACCGATTTTTTTAATATACTTCATTTTGACTCAAACATGTTCGTGTATTTGGAAGACGTAAATCGTTCAATGAAACTGCCATTTAGTCCAAAGCATGAGGATTTTTCGATATTATACACGAGGAATGTATCATATTACACATACATGAACTGTGTCATATTATAGCTATCTATCCGTTAAATGTAGAGAAGCGACTCAACTTAATGTCATGCGGCTGGCTCGTGCAAATTTGAAATGGACACAAATTAAGATGTGTTGTCTCGTAGATATCATCGAATAAATTGCAATATATACAAGTTTAATATTGCCCAGAACGAGCAATTTCTATGAGGCAATCATCTACAGCTAACGATGCCATTTTCTTCTATTATCTTTCCTTTATTATTATTATTTTTTTTTTTTTTTTTTTTAAATAAGAGCCTTTGGGTTATTTATCTGGATATTATTTCTTTGATGGAACCATAGTTTTGCTTCTTCGCATCGGTTGTCAGAACACAAAGAAAAAAGTCCATATTATTCATGAACATGCTTTGAAATCAGTTGGTCTGTTAGTGGAACTTTGGTATACCGTTACTGCATGTATTTCAATGGCTCTAAAAACGCCAATGTATTGCTACATTTCAAAATCTACGTTGAGCTAAGGGAAATAATTGTCGATTTTCATTAATGTCTCCTTTTGTGCGTGCACCATTTATGAAGTAAGAAATAATAATAATAATAATAATGCGCACATATTTGTAATGCAAAATAACACTACATAATTATACATTGGACGGTGTGACTGCTTGGATACCAAAGCGACAGAGACGGCAATTCAACTGTGAAATATCACTCAGAGACACAATTTCATACAGTACAAGTATCGGCTTTCTCCCTCCCTAACTCCAACTGATTTAAACATCACTGCGCGTTGCTTGCGGTTAAGCAGTGAATTATAAATATTTAATTTATACCTCTCGCAAATTCTTAAGCACCCGTTCCTGGATGGGCGAGATAGTTCCTCTGTTATCTCATATAATAAAACGCATGAAAGCACAATCGTGCCTGTATTAGCGTAATGATCCCCTACTTGGTTTAATCTGATTACAGGGTACCATTATTGAGGTTTCTGTATGATAAGACTCGAGATACGCGCCTCTTCTTGAAACGCAGAGTCGTCTGTATCTGCCATGATATTTCACCTTTTGATAGGGTCAGTAACCATCTTCTCGAACGAGAAGTCGTTTTATCAGCTCATAATGATATAATAAGTATCTTGGTTAAGTCAGTTTGTATAAATATTACAGTGTTTAGAAGCATTCTTCGGTCTCTCCATGTCAGCCCAATCAACCACAAGGCACAATTTCTCGCCAAATCGGGATCTGATCGATTTCAATCAAATTTAGCACTCAATCACCAATGTGTAAACAAAGTCGTTAATGTAATCGCATGAATTTTGTGATGGTTTTGAAATTGGTCTCCAAGCAACAGCACCGCCCCATCCAATGGGCTTCTGTTCCGTGTTGGGTTGGGTTTCATCTAGAAAGAGAAAACAAAAAACAAAAGCGAAATTAGCAACTAATCAGTTGATTTTGCGGTATTTTATTTTGTGCAAGCAGCGTTGTCTTATTTCGAACACTATTTGATTTGAGGAAATTATATTTTTGCATTTTCCCCGCTCTCTATGAAACCCAAACCATCGCGAGAAAAAAGCACGACACTTGTTTAAATTGTTTGACTTTTTTATCATTAATAATATATTATAATTTATTATATTATGCATTACCCCCCCCCCTCCAAAAAAGCCCCTCAAAAAACGTCATTAATGGTTGTTGCGTCGAGAGAGGCTCCTAAACACTAAAAATATGTTCAAATAAGTACCAATAACACGAAGTAATAATTATGCACTGCTGTAGTAACCGATGTTAGACAAGATAGGACAAAAGCAAACCAGACCCTCATAATTATGCGTTCGCGGGGAATCGACCCAAATTACTGGTAACTTTAATTGATATTCGCCTTTTCAACAATGAAATTCCTTTCGTTTCTATTCAAAGATTCTGATGATTTTAACTACGCACCAACCATTACTGAGTGCACATACTGCAACAATGTCTCGAACGTTATATTATCATAATGCCTTGTGTCTATTCTTCCAGATATCTGTATACGCTGCCTATTTGTACGACTCTGTCTTCTTATACGCACGGGCGCTAGACGAAATTTTACAGGAAGGCGGCGATCCTCGCAACGGAAGTGGCATTCTGGCTAAAATTCTTGGACGTTCATACCAAAGTGAGCACAAACAAACGCGATTCCTGAGAAACAATCCATCAGTTTACCTTTTATCTCCAACCATTATGTCATATTCATCTCATAATTGCAACACCGCTTTGATCATAAATGATGAAACATAACCTCTGAGGCAAACGATGAATAAAGGGAGCCCCACCCTCCCCTCCCCCTCCACCCCAACCCCTCCCCGAAGCCAAATGAGCAGATTACCAGTTTCATTCAGCCTGCTCGTTTCTGTCACCAGCACAATGAAAACTGATCATCGCTTGCATAAGATCAGCGTTCATCGTTAAATCCACTACATGATCTGTTTTAGGACGTTCTTTAATTATTCATTGCTAAACACGGTTCCTGTCACCATCCCTTGATAATGTTACTGATAGCCTGAGGCCGAAGGCTAATATCGGCTATTTGTGTAGGTATCCAGGGCTTCCTCTCCTATATGGACGACAATGGGGACACCCAGGGCAACTACACTGTCCTTGCCCGAGCCCCTTCCGTCTCTCAGTTTGGAAACTACACCATGCTGCCCGTTGGTCACTTCCAAATTGGCCCCAGCGGATCATCTTCCCTACCTGTGAGTTAAAAGCCCCCCACCCCCCGCATACATGCCTCACCGGCACCGTGTTGCAGTCGTTTGTCATGTTACAAGATAAAAGCATAGACTGGGTGAGAGGTGTGCCACCCAGAGATGAACCCCCGTGTGGGTACAGGGGAGAGAAGTGCATCATACCGAGAAGTATGTGGCGTGCCTGACACTTTTTACTCCTTGCTTTGATCGAATTATTTCTAGGTTACACGTTGGAAATTGCTTGCGGGGTTTTCGGTGGCATACTTCTAGTCGGAGCTATAGTTATACTGGTTGTGTACAGGTGAGTGGAGTGTCTTCTTTTGTGATAAATTGCCTGGCATTTCTTGGAAAATTCCTTCTATAAAGGTGGATAATTCATAAAGCGTAGGAGACACTTACTATCAGTCTCCTTTGAAGGGACTTCTACGAGTTCATTACTATTTCATGGTAATGAGAAACACGGCTTCTTTTCAGTACATTCACCACATGTTAATGTCTTGAATCCCAATAATCATGCATACATTATGTTCCTTGTTTCCCTTAGGAACTGGAGGTACGAGCAAGAAATAGCTGGTCTGCTATGGAAGGTGCCCGCAGATGACATAATGGGCCTACAACGGAATCTGCACACCAGCCGAGTTAGTCTACAGATTAATTTCCATAAACTGCTTTTCTCAGCTTATGTTGTGAGCGCGTGATCACGAATCACACCGAGGGTATTTAATTCACTTTCTCAAATATGCAGACGGATGTAATTTGAACGGAACTTGGTTTTCCCTAAGGAAATGCTGCGCTGTGTGCGGAACATATCAGTTCTCGCACAGGTTCGATGCATCTGGCTGCTTAGTTGTAGACACGAGATGATTTATCTTGCATGCCCAGCAATCCTTTTCCCTGTCGCTGTACTTCTAAAGTGTGGCAGATTCCTCAATGAGATCCGAACGGGAAACCTCAGCTCAGCTTCTCTCCAGATATATCCGATCAGAAAATGGGCATCAAACTGGTGACAGTCTTCTGGCAGATTCTCCGGTCCGTGCTTATCTGATAAGCACCCCTCCAGGGAATCATCGTTCCGTTTTAGAGGAAGCAATAGGTCTGGGAGAGGTGGAAGCGTTTCTTGATCTCCAGAGTCCGGTTATTGCCAGAGGCAGCAGTGCGGTGACTGGCTTCATCAGCCTCTTCTTCTCTCTCGTTAGTGAGGCATAACGATAACTTTGGAAGGTCATTGAAATGTCAAGGCTTTCAAGTGAGCCTAGCTAACTCCGCCCTGGGCGACGAAGAGACCCGCTGATGCCCTAATTTTGACGGATTGTACCCTGCTAGAATCACAGTCGGTGAAAGCGATCAACGCTTGCATTTTGACACAAATACTGCCGCTTGATGAGGGTTGACAAAAGCAGCGTCGGTCATCGATCAATTTCGGGTAAATGCACTTCGGAGAGGGCGCAGGCAGACGGAGTGATGCATAGATTGCTTGGTGCTCCATACATGATAAATGAGGTCGTCTTCCTCCCCCTCTCGATCCTCCCTCTTCGCCCTCTCTTCCCTCCCACCCCTACCAACATACGTGACCCGAATAGTACTGATCCCTGATCACAACCCGCTGAAGACCTTGCTTTGTGATCCCCAAATCAGTCGCTCTTACATCTTGTTGGCCAAATTTTCTCCCGATTGTGTGCGTCGTCGCCGCCTGAGCTGAATACATCAGGCGAGGGTGGCGAGGAGCAACCTGACTGCCCTGCGTTTACTCCACTGCCATCTCCTGGGGCATCGCTTATACGACATAAGGCTGCCTTCAAATGGGACAAAAAACAAAGAGATGCCCGTCTGTGATCTGGCATGCGTCATTGAGCTTAATGGGAGCATCAGTCAGAGGAATGTCCCCACTGCCTCTCCTCCTGCTCGTCACCTCATGGCAATCTTCCTGATGGCCATCATCACCGGTATAGGTCATTACTTCTTGCTGCGATGACGTTGTCGTTACCCTTCGGTCAATAACGTCTTGGGTCTTTCCACAGCAAGAATTGATTATCTGCATAACGTACATTAAGGTCGATTTCAAAGCCTTTGTTTCCTTCCGGGTCGCAATTACAAGGCGACAAAAGAGGCTATGACCTTGTCAAGGGTCCAGATACCCTTAAACGTGTCTTAGGCTTTAGAGAAGTCTTAGCCTTGACCTGCGTGTTTAGCCTGTTGTCGTCATCAGTGCAATTCGGTGTTGGCTGCGAATTCCCTCGGCTCATGAATTAATCTTTTATGAGCGCAAAAGGAAAGGAAGCAAATCTCATGAATTTTCAACCCTTTCTATTTTGGACAACGTGATGGGGGAGCAGCTACTGAAACAACGCAAATGAACCAAGGTGACCTTCTGGTTTGTATAATTAAACGTGAGAAGTGTCTCTGTTTCATCACCCATCGCCAGCTTTCAATTGAACCAAGTGCCACAGTAATGCTTCAATTGACGCCAATGTCGATCTGTCTTCTCTTGAAGGTCCCTTTGACTTGTATGTCCCTGAATAGAAACATTTGGCTACTGACGACTTATTCTAAACACGGCTTTTGCTGACGGGAAACCGTAAATTTAATCAGTGTATAATCAGTGAGGGAGCCCTTCAACACTGGTTATGCCCCTCGCCCTTGGCCACCCAATGCATATTTGTGCTGGTCTCTTTAAAGCGGACATACGAAATAGACAGGGATTTGCCTGTATGCAGGGCTAGTTCCATTTGCGGAAATTTGTCTTTTTCTACACCTGAAGTATCTTCACATTATCCCCCCCCAAAAAAAGAGAGAAAAAAAAGAGAAGCAATAGACGAAGCAAGCTTGGGTGCGATGCGAGTCAGATTGGGCCCATGTAAGCCGCAGCATGAGATCAGCCCCTTGATTGCACTACATGTAAGTCCTTCAGCAGACGAAAGATTGCCTTCTTAGTGTCCCAGCAACGCGACCAAACCACCGCTACATTAGTGCGCATTGGAAAATAGATCCGGAGCTGATATGAGGTCAAGGATGGTGCAATCGCAGGTGATGATTGCACATCCAAGACAAAGGAATGCTTTGGAGGCTTTGTGCTTTTGTCAAATGCTCTCGATTTCGAACGCAGCAACTCTCAGCCATGAGCGGTTTTGTTTTGAGAGCTATATGTTGCATGTTACGTGAAATCGACGCTGCATATGCGAGCAGAGCCTTTTTGTGTTCATTGTTTAATAGTGTAACAATTGGTGAGTTTAACTGAGTTCGTAAAGATTCACGAAGCTTTATCACGATCGGTGTCCAAAAACAGCCACTTTTACTTTGTGTTTCACTCTCTTTTATGACGTCATTAAACCCTCACGGCGGCCATTTTCGTTTGATTGGATTGCGGCTATCCTCTCAGCCTTCCCGGAATATGTCGCCCGGAGACTGTCTCATTCCATCTTTTTACAGATTACGATCGGGAGTCAAGGGTCGTATGATTCGAGGGTGTCACTGCAACAGGTCTTTACCCCCACTGGCCAATATAAAGGACAAGTTGTTGCCCTGAAGAAATTCGTTAAACGAGGGAACGTCGACATCACTCGTAACATGAAGAAAGAAATGAAATTGGTGAGTCATCCAGATTATATGCTGGCATGGGAAATAATAAAATTTTGCTTATCTACAGATGAAAGATCTGAGACATGATAACGTCAACACTTTTGTGGGGGCGTGCGTAGCGCCATCCTGTGTGATTGTACTCACAGAATACTGCTCCAAAGGTAGCCTACAGGTACGACCTTTAACCTCTATAATCATCGCCATTAACCGTAAACTTACAGGACATTCTTGAAAATGATGACGTTCGCTTGGATTCTATGTTCATTGCGTCTCTTGTACACGATTTGATCAAGGTCAGATTGATCCATAGAATAATGTGATTACATAATTATTTCACTTACAGAGTTTACTCTTCCTGCACGACAGCGAGTTGCACACTCATGGAAACTTAAAGAGTTCGAACTGCGTTGTGAACTCGCGCTGGTCGCTACAAGTTGCAGACTTCGGATTGTTTGAGCTTCGTCATACATCACTTGAAGACGACAACGTACACGCGTACTATCGCAGTAAGCACCCTGTCCATTCTCATCCTAAGGTGTACTATATTATTCTTTCTTTGCTTAAGATAAACTGTGGACAGCCCCAGAACTTCTGCGTGATCCTTCGCCTCCACTGCGAGGCACACAGAAGGGCGATGTCTATGCTTTTGGTATCATCCTCTACGAAATTCTCGGAAGGGCCGGTCCCTATGGCAACACCAATATGAGCCCTGCAGGTAAAAAGAATGGAAAATTACTGAGGTTTCTTTTGATGGCAGGTGCAAATATAGCACCCACACGCAACCAATTTGACCGTTGCGTTCTTACGGCTCAACAACAGGTCGAAGTGAGAGTTTTTAGGCGACGCATGTTGGTGCCGAGCGCCGCTTCTTGGGGCTTTTTTTCGGCGCTGCGTAAAATGGAATTCAAGAGAAGCTTGTGTTGACATTTAGAGCGTTGCGCTCAGTGTTTGACGACGTTGAGCGTCCTTAATGTCACGTGGCCTAAAATCACAGGCAGAAAACGGCTTTGTATGAAGAAAGGGCCGTCGCTGCTATTGGAAGCACAATGTCTAAATCGTATGTTGACATTTCATGTACTCCACAGAAATTGTTCACCGCGTCAAAGAACCAAAAGCCGACCAGCTGTTCAGACCAGACATATCCATCTTGGATTACCAGAACTACATCCTCAGCACCATGACGGACTGTTGGGCGGAGACAAGTTGGGCTCGACCTGATTTCCGCACCATCAGAACCAGATTGAAACCGATGCGAGAGGGAATGTAAGGTCGCCTCCTAAATCGCCAGGCACACTCACATTTTCATTTCTCACATAGGAAAACCAATATTTTCGACAACATGATGGCAATGATGGAGAAGTATCAAGGTCACCTTGAAGATTTGGTGGCTGACCGGACCGACCAGCTGATGGAGGAGAAGAAGAAAACGGAGGGGCTGCTGCATAGGATGCTGCCAAAGTGAGTCACATTCCAATGAACAGAGTCATGGAAGCAAATAGACACAGTGCCGGTGGGAATTTCAGAAAATACTGAGATACATGTGTATAATATACGAGCAATAATCGGGCGATCTTCTTCCGGCTTTAACGTTTGTTATATACAATAGTTCTCACGCCTCCACAACGAGCTCTCTGCGAAATATGAAGACCTTGTTAAATGCGCTCACTTGCACGATGAGCAAGCACAATGTGAAACTGAGCTCGCGACCATTTTTGCGTGCAGTGCTTCTATTTAGGTTTTGTTGCATGCGTTTCCGTTCCGGTTTTTCTATGTCGCTCAAAGTAGCTCACTAATCTTGTATGGACGACAAATTGCGCTGCGAAATGGACTTGTGTGGTGGTGGAATGGACGGTGGCCAGTCGACTGACTGCATTCATCTGTGGTCAGTTCTTGGAAGAAGCGGGCGAGTGAGGGTTGTCCATTATGTCCGCACGCCTTGGCCATTGTTCATATTCGAAGCATTGCCTTCGTCTGTGAATGCAACGTAGGATGAGAGGCACCTTAAGTCCCCCTAATGGGCAAAGGGAAAGATTCCACATCCCAACGCTAATGAGACGTTTGTTTATGATATGGACCGAGTATATACTGTGCATTTCATTTATTTTGTGTTCTCTTGTAGATCAGTCGCTGATCAATTGATAACTGGCGAACCGGTCATACCGGAAACATTTCACTCAACGACAATCTACTTCAGCGACATATGTGGTTTCACTTCACTGTCGGCTGAAAGTAATCCTATGCAGGTATAACATAGCCTGCAGTGTCTATTGGTCGAAATTGACATTGCTCAATTGCAGGTGGTTGACATGCTCAATGACCTTTACACTACATTCGATTCCATCATTCACCATTACGACGTCTACAAAGTTGAGACCATTGGCGATGCTTACATGGTCGTCAGTGGGTTGCCTTTGCGTAACGGTGACAACCATGCCGGTGAGATCGCGTCGATGTCGCTGCATCTGCTTTCCGCCATCAAAAGCTTCAAGATCAAGCACCGTCCAGACGAAACCCTCAAACTACGAATCGGGATCCACACTGGTCAATACTGAAACTCACTTTATAAATCTTACCTGATATCTCAACTGCAAATAGGCTCGTGTGTCGCAGGTGTGGTTGGCCTGACCATGCCGAGGTATTGCTTATTTGGAGACACGGTAAACACGGCATCAAGAATGGAGTCGAATGGGCAAGGTAACCATATAAATATATAACGTTTATTCAATTAAATTAACCGGAGATCAGAGCATTCAGATGTATTATATATGTATTCATTGTTTTCCATCAGCATTACGGATTCACGTCAGCCAGTCGTGTACCACTCTGCTTGAGAAACTTGGAGGCTACGTCTTGGAGCCCAGGGGTCTCGTTTCAATGAAGGTATTAGCCGTTCTGATCGATTTCCACGTCATGTCCAGTTTCTTTCACAGGGTAAAGGCGACGTCTATACATACTGGCTCAACGATGAAGATAAGAGTGTGCGCACACTGCGATATCAGCAGAGCGCGACTGAGTCACCAAAGGAAGATCTGAATGATGAGGTTCCAGGTGCCAAGCAGCCTACACCACGCGGAGGGAAGAGTCCGGCTGAAGAGACAGAGTCCACCTTCTTCCAGCTCATGCGCGAAGGCGAAGCATTGAGTCGGAACCGGAGTTTGAGTCGAGCTCCTTCAGGAAGCAGCGGAAGCCGGCGTCGATCAATGAACAAAGACTGCAACTCAAACGGATTCGTCGTGAACGGTGAAGAGGGCGTGGCGATGGGCGACCTCGCTGACCCTTCGCTGCCCACAATCGTCGTGGAAACCGAGCCTTCTGAGACTGACCGCTTATTGACTGAACAATTGGGAAAGGCCACTCCGGATGGAGGCAATCCGGCTTCGGGGGTGGCTAGCGACATCAGTATTCCGAATACGAGCGTATCTTGTCCATCGGATGTGATTGCGTAATGATGACTCTCAAGTGCATTATCTGTCTGGTCGTTCATCGACCCTTGACCCAGCTTTACGATGATGTAATAATCAATATAATATCATGTAATATATTATTATCATTATTACTATTATGACAATTGTTTTTGTTTTCCCTGGTTTTGTAACAAAATGACTCCCTCGCTCTAGCACGTGACATGGTTCCGTGTACCACAATGCGTTGTACGGGAAATTATAACGCACTCACACACTCACAACTGTCAGTGTCTCCCAATAGCCGCTTACTAGCATCGTGCGAGTGACCGTTGGGCAGTAAGTCCTCCTCGTACGGACTCAACTGTTGTTGTGGTGCTACAGGACGAACACCTTCGTCCCGCAGCGACAATGTGCTGGCGGACGCTGTACTTGGAATGCGTTTGATTCCTGACAAATGCGAACAGGAAAAGCGCGAGAACAAGGAGCCCTCTTCTCGCGGGACATCTCGTGAAATTCGCCGTAGTCGCTGTGCTTTATCTTCTCCTTTCAGAAACCACGTGAACATCTCCCCTTTGCCCTGAAATTGTCGAGTTTATCAGTACAACATGAAGTGGTGTCGATTCATGGAAAAAAAAACCCGGCGTCATTTCGCATAATAACGATGCCAAAAAGTTGTGAATTAATCAACTGGATATCAGATAATGCAGCTCTACCTTAATGTTGACAAGTCCTCTCTCAAACAAGTGATAGCCCCCTAATCTCTGTAGCAGCAGACGGCACTGTGGACTACAGTGGATGGTCAACGCTGCAATGCAAATCATAACGCACGCATTTCAGGATGATTCGCATCTCTTACGTAACCCAGTAGACTCCATCCTGGAAGCGGTGTTGACGGTGTCACCAAAGAGGCAGTACCTTGGCATCTTAAGCCCAACAACGCCAGCTACACATGAGCCTGAGAGGAATCATAACGCACTTAAAGGATGATAAAGTACGTTATGGTGTACTGACCTGAATGAATACCGATCCTGAGTTTGAGCATTTCTTCCGGCATGTGGCGAATTTTGTAGCCTTTGATGGCAGAAAGCAGATGCAGCGACATCGACGCGATCTCCCCGGCATGGTTGTCACCGTTACGCAAAGGCAACCCACTGACGACCATGTAAGCATCGCCAATGGTCTCAACTTTGTAGACGTCATAGCTCTCAATAATGGAATCGAAGAGAGTGTAGAGATCATTCAACATGTCCACAACCTGGGGATGAAGAACTTGATGACAATCATAACGAATGAAAGTGCGTTGTGATTACCTGCATCGGGTTACTAGAGGCGGATAGCGTTGTGAATCCAACGATATCGCTAAAGTAGATCGTCACGGACTCGTAATGCTCTGGGATCACAGATTCTCCCCGGATCAACTGCTCAGCCACTGACCTATTTAATATCAACCGTTTGAATTCAGATCCAGGGGTGTAGTCTATTTAGGTCAAATGTTCGCAGGGGGTTAGTCAGGATCAGAGAAGCTCACGTGCTTTAATCACCAAGGGTGTTTCATTGGCAATTTTCTTGCCTGGGGTTTTTTACTATGGGGGGACCTTGGGTTGAGCATCGATTCGAGACACGCGCCAAAACGATCAGTCGTAAAGCGCAGTCAAGGTCACGCAGGCAGGGTTTGGCAGCACTCACTTTGGGAGCATGCGCAGAAGCAGCGTTTCCGTTTTCTTCTTCTCTTCCGCAAGCTGCGTTGTCCGTTCTTCGACCAACGTCTCGAGTGCAGTAGCATATTTCTCCATAATGGCCAGCATGTTGTCAAAAATGTTGGATCTTCTGTACACATAAATGAAATGAATGACTCGTACACTTAATACAATACTAACAGTCCATTCTGCATGGGTTTCAATCTCATCCTGATGTACTTGAAATCCGGGCGCATATCCGGATCTTCCTGCCAAGCCTCTTGTATACACCGAATGACGAAATCTTCGCATTGAATCTGAGAAACATCCGGACGGAATGGAAATGTGTCCACTGGGAACTGCACAACCTTAGCCACGATTTCTGTCATAGAAAAGAAAAGCATGAGTTAATTTCAAACTTTAATAAGCTCAATTCAAGAAGCAGCAGATGTGATTGGATTAGCTGAGGGTGAAGCGCCGCGGGAAGGCGTCGGCACGAGCCTCACCTTTGGCCGACAGCAGCGACCGCCCCCAGGGACCGGAGCGCCCGTGCAGTTCATAGAGAATGAGGCCAAACGAGTAGACATCACCCCGTTGCGTGCCCTGGGCAGGGGCGTACGGCTCCCTCAGCAGCTCCGGTGCCCTCGAGATGAGCCCTGAAGAAGAAAAAATGAAATCATGCGTGACTGGGAAAGACGAGAATAGAACGATATCGCATTCTTAGGGAGAAATCCCCAGAATCCCTCGTGCTTTATTCACTTACTTCGGTAATGGTCTTCTTCGTTCTGGATGAACGTGGTGATGTCCGGCGCTTTGAATGTGTGGAGGCCGAAATCAGACACTCTCAGAACCCATCGGCTGTCAACCAAACAGTTGGAGGACTTCAGATTGCCATGCGACACTATCTCACTGTCATGTAAGTATATCATTCCCTGCAGCCAAAGAAAAGATACAGAAATATAACACCAAGCGTGCATGTTGCAATTCCACCTTGAGGAGGTCAAAGACCAGCGAAGCAATGAGCATTTCATCCAAGTGCATGTCTTCATTGTCCAGGATATCCTGCAAGCAGCGTGTCTCAAACACTCCATCCACCATTGGCAGCTTACCTCTAAGCTTCCCCTTGCGCAGTACTGAGTTACAATGCAGATCCCGGGAGGATCGATGCATGCCCCAATAAAGCGATTGACATTGTCATGTGACATCTCTCTCATCAGGTACAACTCTTTCTTCACCGCGCGGGTGATCTCCACGTGTCGTTTCTTGATTAGCTTCACGGCGACAAGCGACCCTTTGCACGATGCTACCTTGGTGAAGGTATTTCTGCCGTAATTCGCGTCTTCGCGTGAATCTTCAGTTGAAAGGTAACTCAATCGACCATATGTCTTATGCTGAAATAACTCGATTATAACGCAAAAAAAAACACAAGCGTTCACAAACACACTCTGAGTTTTTCTGAGAGTGTGGGATCAACATCCGGTTCAGCCATCAACAAGTCTTTGAAGTCAATCCGCCACGTGAGACTATCAAGCTTCTGTTCGTAGATGTAATGCCTGGGAAAGAGGATCAAATGGATATCACACACTGTGGGTGGGATAAATTCCATCCAATGTGATGCTCTATCCGCCCCCTCGTAATGCAATAACCTCGTGATAGCGGTCAGTTCTTGATCCATAGAAGAAGAAAACACTGACCGACAAGCGAAAACAGTGGCCACGATGACCACGCATGCTGCCACGATGCATATCAGAGCGGTCGTCCAATCTGCAAGAGAGGCCTGGTATCTCGTGGTTGTGATGAGATTATCGGCATACCTGGTTTGAACTTGCACAGTTCCCCATCGAAGCCGCATCTTGGGATGGCTAGCGGTGGATTACCATTCGGCCACTTTATCGTCTTCTCCAATATAAACTCCTTTGATATATAATAGTGCACCTTGCCTTTATGTATTCACAATGACAACTCACTGGTATCTCGCCTCCAGAAGCTTTGAAGCTGGCGACTGGTTCGAGAGATTTTCCGAAGTACTCTAGAGACCTGGGTGAAAGTTTCGTTGCTTTATCCGAGACAAAATTTTGCAGCGATAGCACAGTGTAGTTGGCTTCAGTGTCCCCGTACTGATCGACGTACATCTTGTGGCCCTGGACGCCTGAAAGCAATCAATTGCACGGTTGCTATTTCTTGTAATTACTTTTCATAATTAAATTGCATGATAGCTGAGTTATAGCATTGATTATAACACCAATCACACAACGAGGAACTCCTTCAAAGAAGCACGTAGATCCTTGAAGTTAGCAAATCTCTCGCTTCGGAATAACCGCTATGTGGAAGATGAGATGGCAAGCCCTAAAGCGCTATCATAATTGAGTAAACAGGCTCCAATTCTGCAAAGCGTTTCCAGGCGACCGGGCGAATGGATCGACGGGGTGTGACCTATATCCCGGCACTCAAGCGATAAGTGACACCCAACGCTATCAAAGCAAAGACAGCCAAAATGCAAAGTGGCGTTCGGTCGAAAGGAGAATTTTTCCCGATGTTCAAGATGTACACACAAAGTCAATTAGCTGCAGCCGATTACTGCTGCTCTACAGAGACAGCCAGGCCATGCCGAAATGGGACACTATGCATCGATCGCAGGCTAGGTGATGAAATGTTGTTATGTATGAATTCGTTTGTCTTTTGACACTGGGTCGTGTATGAGGCATGCGAAGTTTAGAATGACTTAGTCAACAACAACAATTTCATGTCCAGCAAACTGATAATTGTAAATTCATGCGAATGCAATGCCGACATTTAGCGAATCATCTTTGCCAGATGAAACGTGCCGAGGATTCCGAAGTGAGTTGATAATCACTTCCATTGAAGTGTTACAATACAAGGACGAAATATCTGCAACGTGTGAGAGAGTGGCGGGGAGGGGGGGATTGAGGACAACAGAGAAGTGGAGGAGTGGGATAGGGAGCTATGGAAGTCATGGAATTAAGTTGAAAAACCTATGAATATTGTGCTTCTGGAAAAGGGTTTCTCGGATCATAAGATACAAGCGTTTCTGCGTACGATAATCTCAAACTCTGGTTTGCATTCGAAGGACGATCTTGATGGCTCTGTCGTCTCATAAAATGTGATGGCAGCAAGAAGTTATGGGTGGAACCCGTCTAGTTATAATTATCTGTTTACGTTTTTTACGTAAGATTCTCATGGCTCTCAATATATCAATTGTTGCGATGGACAACTTGACCAGAATGAATGAGCATATGAGATGGAATGCACCTAGATTAATACTAACTGTCGTAGTATCTGCCTTTGATGCGATCGGTGACAGCAGTTCCGTTTGTGTAATCTTCGTTGTTTCTCCAAAGCGCATGAACTGCGTCAACGTACAGCTTCACGGCATCAAACAGGTAGGCAGCGATATCATTAACCTGTGAGGAATGATATTACATCGTCATAGCAACGGGCAAAATACCCTCACTTTCATATTGGAGGACAGCACAGAGGGTAACACCGGTCGTGAAATGGGAGGCCTCGTTGAGTAGTACTTGGTTTTGTTGAGGAACTCTGTGTACTCGGCTGATGAAGCCTGTCTCGGTGCCAGGATCAGCACGCTCTGTAGCGCCTCTGCCATCATGTACGAAATTGCCGTCTCGGAGGCATTGTTCATGTCATCAGACCCTGGAAAGGACGAGCGTAAACAACGAAGATTATTGATCATTGGCGCTTACATTTGAATGCGTAGTCTGTCTTCTTGCTGGGATGGTACGGCTCATCCTGAACAGCAATAACAACCTCATCACCCCGTAGGAGTCCACTGCCATACATACTCCGTATGAAATCGATCATAACGTCTGGGTCCCCAAATAGCACATACACTGCAAAGTGGAATAAAACGCATTTAAACATTCGTGACCTACTGGATTCACACCGAAACAAAGCTATAAACTCGGAGCCTCTGTGACCTATCAATGTAGGCCGAACAATGGTATCAGTGGCCCACAGAAAAGCTAGTTTTGCGCCCAATTAAACATTGCATAACATCAACTACAAAGCCAACGTGGATTTATTTTTGGCCTTTTATATTTCTTATTTTAGGTTCCTACGTGACTTGCCTCTTGTGTTGCTTTTCGATTCTTTGATTATCGGGCCAAACCCATTGGACAGAGTGCGACTCATGTAAGGTTTCCACGTGTATCTGTAAAACAATATGTGGATGGAATGAGTGCATCAACGAAGCAGTACTCACATTGGTTCGTTGACATCGATACCTCTGACCAGTGCGAGGTTACGTAATGTATTGGCAGCCTCTTGTAAGAAGGAAGTGTTCTGAACAATTGGAGTGTATCTGGTCCAACCATAGAACAGGAGCAACGAGATAAGAGAACGGCACACGCCGGTTGTGGAGGGCATCGTGCGCACAAAAGTGCCTTCTTTGTTTACGAAGTCTCGACAATTCTGAAGAGAACAAGAGAACAGAATGTTAAAGCAAAAGTTAAAAAAAAAAGTTGAGAGCTAAGGGAAAAGGGAAATACGTCGCTTGGTTTCACTATTAGTGCCAATGACGCCCTATCTTCTAAATGGATTGACATAACTGCACAAGAAGCGATCGTCTCAGCCGAGTTGTCTTCCCTTCGCTGCTACAATTAAGCCTTAATCCGAATCAACACTTCAAAACAACCCTGTGGATTCGTAGAACATAATATACAAAATTCTTATAATCATATCGCGTCATATATTAATGTCTTGGTGATTGAGTATGAGTGACGCTTCTATGAAATGACGTCGTCTTCAATTTAATTCATCAGATAATCCTTTGATCTTATCGGAAGCATACGCACGTGGGTGCAGATGATTTATACCCAAATCTCATATCAGCGATGCAAAACTTCGAATATCCTGGGGGATATTTAAATATGCATTGCACTTTGCAATGCGGATGGATAGCCAATGAGCAGCGTACATTTCCCTCGCAATGATCACGTGACAGTTATAATGCTGACAAATGCGCCGATGGCGTGTGGTAATCTCTGTCACAGACCAATAGGTCAGTGCATCTGGCTTTGTAATGAGCACACCTGAGCTGCCGGTGGTCATCCATTTAAATTGCTTTGCCCGAGGTGACATTCTGTCAAATCGGATATCTTCTTTACTACTACATGTATACACATAAGCCCAATTATGCAATGGGGCTTTTTTCAGGAGGAGGGGGGGGGGGCTTTGACAATTGTCAATTCTGCGCAATAATGCTATCACAGGGTAGAACCACTCTCTATAGCTCTATAATTCACGTATAATAACAATAACAATAACAATAACAATAACAATAACAATAACAATAACAATAATAAAAATAAAAATAAAAATAATAAAAAATAATAAAAAAAAAAATAATAATAATAATAATAATAATAATAATAATAATAATAATAATAATAATAATAATAATAATAATAATAATAATAATAATAATAATAATAATAATAATAATAATAATAATAATAATAATAATAATAATAATAATAATAATAATAATAATAATAATGTAAAAGCGTAATATCCACAAAAAGTGCTCAAAACGCAATAAAACAGGTAAAACAGACAACATATGTATAAGTACCAGTTTACTTCAAATATTTAACTATGATAAATCTGGCCCAAACATGAAGCTGTAAAACCATCACCCAGGATGAGAACAGAGAGTTCACACAAAAGACTGATGAGTGATGACCAATGAATTCGAAATTGACCCCGATGGATGTCGACACGCAAGCCCCCTAATTTGTCCATTTGTTTGCGGCTGATATCAACAGGTAATGATGACTCACGAGGTAAGTATTACTTTTTTTAAACTCATAAACTATATATATCTCATCTCTTCTGTTCCGTACACACACACACACACACACACACACACACACACACACACACACACACACAAAACAAGAGGAATTTCAGGCCATTGTAGTTGTCATTTGACTCGATGACGGATTAGTTTGCATCATTTCAACATCCATGTGAGAGTGAAGCCGAATCATCCAGCACCCGAATATTGAAATACGGGCGCATTTACCTGGATGCACGCAGGGTGATTCACTCGTATTTAGTGTTGAATGTCGCTCGACACTTCAACTTTGACACTTAGGTACTATCGGGTTTTAGTAGGTTCGTATGTTCAAAAGTTCAAAGGTTCACAGCCTTATTCACAACAATTCGTCAATGCCTATACTCATGGAACTTGATAATTCTTTTTCTTAGTTACCATGGACATTGTTATAATTTTGCATAATCGTTTTCGGTATGCAGGTAAACCCCCGATAAGATAAGATAAGATGGGTTTGGAAATTTTGACGGTTCCCTAAATCTCCAATGAATCGATCATGCTGAATATGAAGTCAGCTAATCGTCATCCTGGATGATATATTACGTAATAGGCGATTTTAACCGGCCGCTAACTCGAGGATTGTTTAATCGCTCATTATGCAAAATTATGAAGGTTGGCAGCGTGTCATCAGCCGAATTTGTGATCAGTAGGGCAGACTTATCACGGCTTCGTCATCGCTGATTGCATAACACATCTCAAAGTGGGGTTCAGTGTTTTTGCCACCGGACTACTGTAACACTTCAGAGACATCCGTTATATGGACACGTATACGTGAGAGCGGACAAACTATACTTCAGATCGGGAATCTTCTTTTTGCATTCGGACGAATGATAATGTCTTATCCATGTTATTTCCAAGTGTGAACTGACAATGCATGTGAGAAAATACTTATATCGTTTATGTTCATGCCTTATCATAATTAAGAGAGTAATAGTAATTTTATTTGTGAATAGGGTGTCAAAAGGCTGGGCGATATTTATTTTGGCCATGCAACAACAAATAATGATAATTATAACACCAACAATTCTTCAGAGAGACATCCTCATTCCCTTTCATTCGATGAAAATGAAGTAAACCCCTGGAACCCAAATATGATTACTGTATGAAGACACAGTTATCATTTCCTTGTAGGGTCAATGCCTCCTAATCCAGGGCGCTACGTAAGAACTTGCACAAGTCTTTGAGAAAACATTGCTACCACACAATTCGCCTCTGGTGCGCCATATGTGGATATTAAATGGTGGGTTATTGTCCTCTTAAGTTTAGAATTACAAGTGCGACCGTGAAAATTCTACGTTAGTTTCCTGTAATTAGATACTTTGTTCTTCGGCGCAATCTCATCAGCAGAACTCTAGAGTTTCCTTTCAGGGTAATCACTAATCTTCAGAGGCATCCTGCCTCTAACCACCACTCACCCTCGCTTTGCAACAGAACAACATATAGGAAATAGTCACTTCAAAGGTATTAAGACTTCGAATGGTCACATTCGGACCATACGAAACATAACAGTCATCCAAGATTCATGACGCTTTCGGCGAAAAGAGTTCCTCGTAAGAGCCGTGAATTAGAGCAAGGCTAGATCAGTCGCATGCATCTATTTATAGAACATAAGGATTACGGATGCACGGGTGACTACGGGCTACGAGGAGCCCATCTCTGTCGCACTGCGGGGACAACCATAAAGAATTACTGTGGCAAGTGTGGTCGTGGCACGCAAGCAATCTCTCCTTTGACTCCGCCACCTGGTCATCGAATTGTTTGGATGGCAAACTGAGTATAAATGGAGCCATAATGTCTGCTTTTCCTTAATGAGGCTTACGTGACCTCCTGACCTTTTCTGACCTAGTTTCTTGATACGGAGCAAGTGATCCGTCATTTTTAGATGTTCCACGTCGCCTCCAAAGAAGCAGCCAAGCGAAAGACTCTCCCCGATCATTGTCAACTGGCGTCAATTTCGTCCTTCCATAACAATGTCCGTGGGCAAATGCTCGCGTGTTGCCGCGGACCCTTTTATCACAGTACTTGGAATCCAGACAGCATCGTCGCCTGGTGGTTATATCACGCACAATGCGACTAGGAATTTCCGTCTATAAAACCAGAATTGATGTAGCGTCCCTTGAATCCCAGAGCATTGTTACTAATGGACGGTGTTGGCAAAATATATTGCAAATGGCAAATCCCCACCTGACCTGTTAGGTAACTGAGACATAGCCCTATTAATGGACACACTGACTACATAGCTCTGCATCCTATAAAACATCCCTCCATCTCTCTATCAATGCAACCTACATTTCCATATTTTCATTATCTCATATGCTATCGATATGAAAACACTACGCACCTGTAATCAGTGTGAGCGTGGAGTAATTTGCAGCAAGGTGAGGGAAGAGTGTTCGCCCATCAGGCTATCACCCGCCGTCAAGGGCATTGCGCACAAAAAGAGAAAGAGGAGCCGCGCAGTGAACTCCCCTTGTAGGGGACACACGTCTTCCCTCACTAGGGAACGGATCCCAGATCCAGACCAGACGCTTGTCCCTTTGTGAATTCAAATCCCACGTCAAGGTACACACGATCCGAATCTGAACGCTGAGCCACGCCGATAAAGCTCTTGCAAGGAAAACCAGTTCCAAGCATACGGCTAGGATTACCCAGGATAATCTCTAGTCTTTCCTTCAGAAAATATTCTTCAGAAAATTTACAACTTGGCTATCACGCATAGCAAGGTATCAGGTAGGCATAGCCTTATTCTGACGACACAGGCAGCTTAATTTTTCACTGAGCTACATTCAAGCTATTTATGAACTTAACAAAAAAAAATGCATTTCTATTTAAGCCTCAAGCAGGAGGAGTGGATATTGGTGCAAGCTTTTCATAACTTAGCATTCGCAGGAAAATGATAAATTATACAGAAATAATAATAATCCATATCATAACCATTGTCATTTATATGATATTAGGTGGTTCTGATTGCTTTAAATTATCCAATTATGCAAATAAGGCTGTTTTCAAAACTGTTTTCTTCGTCATAATTTACTGTTAAAGCAATTGTACAATGGTGTTGTATTTATGGTCGGCGATGAAACACATGTGGTTGGATACCGAGATCAAGGATGTCATTCTGTACGTGTGCCACGATGCAGAAATAAGAGCATAAGGCCAGATGACTATGAACAAAGGAAACGACTGATAAGCCCTGTCCTCTTCTCAGTAATTCAAAACAGACATAAAATATGGTCTCACGTGGGTTAAAAATTGTGATGGGTTGTTGTGACTTTTTAATGGTAGCGTTGGTCTTTTATTGGACCATTGTGAAAGGTGAGAGGTTGTTCATACTAATATGGCAGACATAACATTTGTTTGATCATTTCAATGCGATGAGGTTCATAACTATAGTTGTTATATACGCACACGCCACATCGTTGAGTAGTTAGATCATAGGAAATTCAATAAAAATACTACTCAATATCAGTATAATGTTGTCATTTCTTCACAAGTATGTGATGATAACCCAAGGGGTCTTTTAACAGTTTATGCTTCTCGAGTGCATATGCATAATTGGTTCTCGTTATAGAGACCGGAATAATGTTGACAGACTATTAGCTAGTCACTCTCTTAAGGCACTCTTCTCATTGGCGGGTCAGTCAAGGTGCTGCAGTCGACTGTGGTGGCCTTTTTTTCTTTAATAAAATGGACCTTTCACCTGAAATCACTTCTCTCACCGGTGCCTGCAAACATATCAATAGCGTTAAAGGGATTTTCTTTTCCATGGCTGAATATTCTTGGTCGCGACGCAGAGGCCAACAGTTGCCAGGAAACTCTCTGCCATGTTGCAATTGAGCAGGGGCTTTCGGCAGGTGTTATTCAAGTGATAGAGATACATTGGGCACCATGCCGCGTACTTCAGAATTCTCGATTTTTACAATTACATCGAGAATTTTATCAGAAATAAGAATATACTTGACACCACAGTATTTAAGACATAATTGCATTTGATACAATCGGCATTTGATCCTTTTATTAAAATACATCCGCCAAACCAGGACCTACGAATAAAGGAACATGAGCTTGGTATTGCAATTCCCAGAAGGTTGAATGATGCATAGGCGTTATGTAATCCATGCACGTCTGCAATATGCGGTATGTCTCACCAATCTTAAGTGCATACAGGTCAGATAAACACGAAAAGGTTGGTTAACGATATGACTAACAACAATAGTGATTATTTAAAGCAAGTCATTTTCTGTAAATCCACGATTTTCATAGATGTTACGACAAAATTCATTGAGATACCTTCGCTGATTGGGGGATTGTGGCACTTCGGAATCCTAACAACTCAGTTTCACACAATGCACTCTAATGATTCCATAGAGAAGTTATTTAATTTTTTTACCGGTGATATATTTCCAGAGCAGCGTGCATTTGGCTATCATTGACTTCTGTTAGCACCCTTCTGGGTTTTCTTGGAATCGCATTCATGCACGAGGAGAAATATCTTAAGAAAGGATTACGGTAGGAAGCATACATAACCATGAAGATGGTTGGTAATGGGCGTTGTTACCTTTTAATCACTAATGTTTATTATTTTTATCAAGATGATTTTTATGAAGAAGCGAAGAAAGAAAAATTGATAATAGACTCCATTGAAAGCCGGATACATTGAAATATGAAGAGGTTTAGTTCTCGAAGTAATCGTAAGGTCACTCACTCTCTTTCTCACCAAAACCGGCTGCATTAATTAGCTCAAGCGTTGAGTTTCGATTGGACGGTGCACGCGATACGCAACACTAAGTCAATATAAAAGGATACAGGCTTTAGGGTGAGATGCGTAGAATAGAAATAGGTGTAATAAACAGGTAAAACACTCACAAATGTGATCATTGGTAGGTTCCATGCAGAGGCCAGTCTGCCCTCCGTGGCACAAGTGTCTTCTGGTCCAATGAAGGCGACTGCTCCATCAGCCTTCATCTTAGTCATCGCTCGCATGGAGACCTGCTCGCTGCCTTGGTTGTCGTACATAGTGTAGTGCAAGGACAGAGGAGCCAAGGTCTGGTTGAGCTCCTCCATTGCGAGCATAAAGGCCCCAAGGTGATACCGGTTGCGCGACTTCATGCCACTGTTGGGTAAGAATCCAACGAGCAGTTCATTTGGAGGTTGCTCAGAGGGCAACGCTGGAACCAGCAGCAGGAGCAGTACGAGGAGAAGGATCCTGGTCGCTCCAACCAGCGCTGTGCTCTTCATCCAGTTTGCCATCCACGCATCATCAAAGTGTCAAATTAAACTTTAGACCCACAAGCATGTCACTCCAGATCGTGTTAGCATCACTTGGTTTTGCTGCAGATCTTTGAATGAGTTTTGATGGTTGATTCTTGATGGTGAAGTACTGCTTTTACCCTCGTCTGCTGGTGGAGGACGTTTCACGGTCTCTACGTTCTCTGGGTTTGCGGTTTGGGCGCGTTCCTTGTGTAGCGCGGACTCGTCTGCCATGACGCGGCGGCTCTAAGCTCTGCTCCGATGGTCAGCTGGCGCCTTTATAACGCTGCAGTCGAATCCCTTGCTCACAATGCGCTCTCTGTTCAGCGCTGCAGAGTGTAAAGAGTGCGCCCAATGCTCAACAGCGAAAGAAGCGAATGCGCCGCCGTGAGTTGGAACTCAGGAACACCCTGTATCCATAGATTGGCAGATTGATCGTTATTGTACCTATTGCAGATGTAATCATAAAACTACCTATGATTAACGCCTTGCTGCATAGGCAAAGCTTGAAATTCCACCTGGTTCTGTAGAAAACCTTTCCCTGTTCCAGATCTCGCTCTGGGATGACGAGACGTTTCCTGGAAAGACCATAATCCTCATAAGGTGCGGATTTTCATTCATTCATGGTGACATCATCCGCGTGCACAGAAAATATCAAAAATGGAGTGACTTCACCCATTACTGAAATAGATCTGCTCATAAAGAAAATCTTATGTATGCATATCACTGCGGTCAGGAAAAAAAAAAAAGAAGATAAATCGTGACCCACATTAACAAAGAGGTCATCCTGGGTCAATACTGCAACTGGGGATCATATGTTATTGGTTTTGATACCATTGAACAATACACCAATTGTCACTGATCCTTTTACAAACAATGCTTACATCAACAATAGTACAACCCTCGCTGATCGGTGCATTCAGTAATTCACAGAAACCAAAGAGGCAGGTATATATACAATTGAATCGATATTAACGAGCCAATGTAATACGTACATATTTGCCAATGTATTTGGATCACACAGGCACTGAATGAAATGAACGCACTGCACTTGTGACCCAGATTCATTCGTGATTGACACGCAGGGCAAATAGGGAAGCGAGGCATGAACCATCGCGAAATGAACCTCGCGGAATCGATTCCATCAATTGGATCATTTGATCAGCGGCGTTAACAAAGTCAACATTTGTCTGCTGACACCCGATAGTATTATGGGGTCGGGTGTGATATAATTGTATACCCTATAATTTTATGCTAGCATCTCTTTACATACTACATGTATGTTTTACAATGAGCCGACGACATAAAACAATATTTATATACATTTGCGTGCATTAATATTCCACTACCAAGGATATTAATGTTAGAGTGCTCATTATAATTATATCAAATAACAGCCAGTGAACTCGGTGTTTAACAACAAAACCTCCACCTTAACCAACCCTGTTGTTGATGTGGAAGCCAGCGGTTTAATGGCCAATCATTATATTCCACTGTAAGCAGTGGATATTTTAATGAAGGTTTACTGTAAATATTGTTGCTGTGGAGGTTGAGTCGGGGTCATGCGTGCCACAGGGTTTGTTGCAAGGGTGGTCGCTACACGAACATCGAACACGAGCGACGTCACAATGGCATTCGAAAGGGCAAATTCAGGTCAATTTGAAATCACAATGCACGTGTTTCCTCTGCTGTGTTCTTATTGACTTTGTAGATAAAGAGTTGTCAAGTTATTGGTTATTTTGAAGTGGTTTATATTTGTCATCAAAACATACATATTCTGTTGTTAGCTTATAAAATATGCAAACCTCGTCAATACTGTTCTCATAGATTTGAAGTGTTTAGTTTTTAGTTTTATTTAGGCAAATGGTGTCAGCAAAAGCTGCGTATGAACCATGGAAACGGCTATTTAAGCCGAATACTCATAAGTCCGAATTCACAAAGGTTATGGTAATAGCATACTGCATTAGGCTCATGCTTTGAGATAGGTGTACATGTGTAGTGGGGGGGGGGGATCAGCTCGCAAGTCCGAATACTCATAAAGCCGAATTCACAAAGTTAATGGTTAGGGTTTGGGACTTCGGTTCGGGTTATGGTTATAGGGACCTACATGCTTTTACATTGTATGCATATGCTTTTCGAACTTAATTGTCAGCATTCGGCCTATTGACCCCATCCCATCAACCATGACCAAAACAAAATATATATAAAAATAACACGTAGGCCTACATACCAATGGATACGACTGACTTGTCTGCGATCTTTATATATTCAGTGAGAAACAAATTCCTCTCTGGCGACAATTGAAGCATCGATGAATACGTAATGTCTATGAAGATATCATATGTCCATCTCTGTCTCAAGTTCCCCAAGGCACGAGTGCATTGATGACCTCAGCTGACCTGATCAGCCGTCAGTGCACGATCTCTCTCAGGTCAAGATTCTTCTAACTGGGCGCTGGGCAGCTCAACTTGCATCGCGAATAAGTCCTCCTTTGTGAATGACAAAGATCTTCATTCCTGAATCGAGTGCCTACAAATGCATTAGCTCAATCAAAGATCTCAATTCTCTGATTTACGCTAATTATGTTATTTGTTGTTCATTCGCCATTATTATTAGGCCTATTGACGAAGGATATTATTTATTATTATATTATTTATTATATTACATTCGAAAAGTAATTGTCCAACGAAACAAATTGATGTTATTGGAAGTTTTACTGACTCATAATTATTGTCAGTTCATATTGTCACAAAATGATCATAACAAATAATATAATAATTTTAACGTCCAATATTGAATTTTTCTTATCACAAAATTTCTATGATCTATCGCAAACAATGTGACAAGATTCATGTCGCCTGTGGCCAAGCGTCCACTCCGGAACTTTAATATACATCGACTGAATCATGTAGCGATACAAGTTTACACTCATACCGCACATGCACTACCCGGTTGCTAGAGAGTGATATAACTGGAGTAATATTGCACTTCTTTTAATTTTTAAAGAAAAAAAAAAAAAAAAAAAAAAAAAAGTTCGTAAACGTGCGCAGTATGCAACAATGTCCATGGCCTAATTGTGCACCTTTTGCCACCGGTACATGCATAAGATTTGGCAATAATGGCTGTTTAAATACATGTACAGCAGTGATTGCCCAAAGAATTCAATCGACATCAACTTCAAATCTTTCTCTCCCGACAAAACCTGATACATTTCAGACATAATAATACTTAATTGAATTATAAATATGCAATTAATCCAATTATATGTATGTACAATGAAATCCAAAGGAATGGCTATGTTGCATGTAGTTTCACAAGATGTCATCCGGGATCACGCTGAATTGCATGAGCATCTTCAGCTCCTATCAAATGCCGCATGTATATTCTTCGTCATATATACAGCTCGCCCATCCGTATGAAAATCCCCTTTCATCAGCAATAGCCTTCTAATTTTACATGAATACATCACAAAACATCCATTTTAATCATAGCTCATATCACTAGTTGTTAACTCCCCCACTAATAATCCGTTTTCAGCTTTTTATACGACGCCGGCACGAATCCAAGAAAGGCGCGAAATTTTAATCCGAGCGGCGCGAATGTTTACATTTCCAGATTGCGCGACGTTAGCGTTTTTCCTAGTAAAAGGAGAATCTTGCTTCCTGATCAATTTTGAGGCCCCCGCAACTATTAACCAGAAGCCGCTTGCATGCGGTTATTTTTGGTGAATTTTGTAAGGTAAACGTGGATCGTAAAATTTGAATTAGTGGTAGGCCGTCATTTGCCCTGACACCCTGGATCCACGGGCGATCAGGATCTGCAATAGAGTAGAGCTAGAGCATCTTACGCTCAGATACGGCAGACTTATGTGGCATGCATTCGAGTGGGTAACGAGGAGCATACTTAATTCCGTATAAATAAAAGCAAATTTATTCCTGACATGTTCTCAAAGTAAAAAAGAAAATAACCATCATTCACTCTTGAGTAGGAGCAACACGCAGTACCTTGGAACCTCCAATATCAAATCTCCCCTCACTAAAAAGTTAACAACTTCAATGGAATAGACTTTAGCGAGGTGACAGTAACCGGGGGCAACGGTGCCTTCTGGGCCCCATTCATCAGTGGTCTGTGGCATTCACCTTGACGAAGAGAGAAAAGGTGGCGGATGAACGGGACATTCGACCAAAAGCTAGCGAAGCCTCTGCACATCTCCTTGATCGTCGCCGAATGAACGGCCGGGGCTAATATATCTCCATGGTGACGTCATTGGCCACCGAGCGACACCCTCTGACCGCAAGAGGACACAGCTTCTTCCTGCCTGCCCCGCAAAGTAGCCTTTGATGAGGTCAACAGAGACGCCACGAGCGTTCTTAGCAACCCAACCATTTCCGCTGGTCCATGGGGAAGCAGGATGTTTCAGGGCGAAATGACAGTCATCTGAATCGCTGTTTTCGTTAATGCAAAGCAAAGAAAACAAAACGAGGGAAATTACTTTTTCGGGGGTTCGAATGAGATGAAAGTTTTCACAACTTCCTTTCGTGTGACATCTTGAATAGTTTATTTCATCTCATTATATTTGGCCACTATTATTCATTCGCTTTGAGGACATGTTCATATCGGTATATATTATACTGAGTTTACCAACTTGCAGTGCAAATATCAGATTGGTTTGATAGTTTTCAAGAGACCTACTGAAGACAAATTTGGCAAAAAAAAAAAACATCTCTGGAGCTTTTGTGAGAAGAGGACATTCGGGCCACGTACGCAGCGAGATGCACGTTGCATGTTCTTGGAATTCACTTTCAGAGTGTGTTGTGTGGTTCTTTGAGCAATTTCTCTGGCTTCATACTCCGACAGGAAGTGTCATTGCCGGAGAGAAAGCCGTAGAAAATTCCCGATTATTCGCGGCTTCGTTTGCTCAGCAATCATCGTTGCGGTGAGGATTGCGAATCCAATTGCGCCCGCAACTCGTTGCGTGTTTATCGGCGGCTGCTTTGCAAGCTTACGAACCGAACTTCTCTATGACTTCCTCCGGAGAATAACAAAGTCCTGCCTTGAATTGAAAAAATAAAAGGCAATCGACGAGGATGGGATTCGAACCCACGCGGGCAGAGCCCAATGGATTAGCAGTCCATCGCCTTAACCACTCGGCCACCTCGTCTTCGACAACGAATTTAGCTGAATATATATATGCATATATCGATTAATTATACGCGTAGTATTACTCGATTCTGTTATCAAACAATGCAAACCACCGAACAGATTCTCGAGATCCAGTAATAGTTCCGTGATCAAAGACTTAACGAATTGATAACCCACATAACATGTCAACCCTTGGATTCGCATCTTCAGATTATTCTTCAAGTTGCGGCGGCGCCAAGCGGAGTTCCAACAGGAAGCGTCCGCCTTCATTGACATGCCCCTCGAGGTTTGTCGCCAACTTGATGCTTCAAGTCAGGCGGCCAATCGTTGAGCGAATACAAAGCAAGTGGCGTGGTTGAAATGACCTCACGAGGAGACGCAGACTCTGAACGATGTTTGCTGATGACCTTCCGAGGCGACATCGAACGTTGCAATGTCCTCTCTAATCACAATAGCTGTCGACTGATGTCGTTCACCGAGGCATAACAGACTGCTTCTGAGACATGCCCTTCAATTCCAGGTTAATTCATGTCGGACCAACATTATGTGTTAATGCATGTACCTCTACTGGCCATAATCGTTGAACTGAAAATATGCCTTTTCACTTTTCGGTTATCTTTGCAATATCACTTTGGTTCGAGCAATCATTATGAAAAGGGGATCTGAAGATGGATACACAATCCCTCGGAATATTGCACGCTTCCTCAGGGAAATTAAATCCGATATGTATATTATATGGAACTCCTATATTAGTGATAAGTATCTGTTCAGATATATTCCCGGTCAATTAAGGTCAATTTGATCATTGAATATGGATGAATGGACGACCCCATTGGCCACATGATAAAGTCAGTCATATTCCAGCAGATTCATATCGCATTAGACATGGCGCTGGTCATGCGGCTATCGGAATGACCTTGAGTGGTCAGCTGCGGAATTGTATTACGGTGACAGTGATGGGGTCGGGCAGAGATCTTTTCCTCTCACGGGACGTCGTGTCCTGACGAGCAATTTACCTGAAGACACGTTCTTACGACGAGGCCCACCTGAGGCTGGCGGCGTCTTCCATTGCCTGCGAGTTTTGGTGGCAAGGTAATTGCGAAGGTTTCTCATCGCTCAAGACAGGTTTTCACTATCCATTACAGCATGGTTGCTGTTAGTTCTACAGCATGTAACAGACGATCATCCTGAATCCTCGGTTACATAACGGTCTCATAGGCTCCCTGGTCGGATTTTTTAAAATGACCAGTGTTCCGTGTCAGCATAAAGATTCTTGAACAATGAGTGAGGAATATAATGAATTTTCCCACTAGGCCTATGTAAATATGGGGCCTTCAGGTTGCAGATTGAATCGTGAGAAATGATAATCCGCTCAAGAAAGTCAGCAATGTATTTAGGGATCCACCAGACATGCTAATTCGCCAGTGCTCAATGAAAAAGGCAGATATAATCATTGCTGGTTTATTGAACTTTACTAATCAATTAATGCATAAGAATCAATTATTAAAATCAGTTGACATCGCTATTCAACGAGGAAAGGACAACTGTTAATTATGCCAAATCACGAGACTTAGCAAAATAACTTAATGCAGCAGATTTCCTAGCGGTCAACAATCAGGTTATCAAGTTTCTTATGTATGATTAAGCCACGTGTGCAGTAGTCACGGCTGGTTGGCCGGCAGCCAAATGCTCTGCAGTGATTTAATTGCTCCTATTTTTAAATTATGCACAATGTAT
>KB311063.1:84189-95024 GCA_000328365.1 Capitella teleta
ACATGGGTTGTTCGCGCATGGGAGGCACTGAGAGACAAACCAAATGTGTTAATCCATGGCTGGGAGGAAGCGGGAATTAAGGGGGCACTCAATGAAACCACACTTATCATTGATTGATCAATAAACAGTACTCATTAAAGCATGCATGTTGGGTTGATGATTGCTATACTTATTGACTTCTATAACTGGTGTGATTGCATGGCGATAGTACATTAGGCTACTAGTTCACTACACACGTTATTGCACTTGGCAGCAAATATTGTAGGTCTAGAAATTACAATAATGGACATACAAAATTTTTAAGGGAAACGACATGCATGTATAGTACTAGTATACTGTACTAGTAGGCCTACCCCCTTTACTCGCGTACACCTATAAACAGCAGTAGCCTATAGCTGGGGGGAAAAAAAAGTTAAGGCATCAATATCCCACAAGGCTTTGTCGGTGGTGGGCTAGTGGTTATGTAATCTGTTGTAATACTAGTATTGATCGCGCACTGGATCGCTAATGGGACCGCCCTTCGTGGCGGACATTTCGCGCGCACCTAATATTCGCGGTCGACCATGACCGCGAATATAGCGAACGTTTCATGCAGCGCGAATGTTTCCTGTTCTACAGTAACTAGAATGCTTATAGGGTCACGTGATCGGTGATAATTGAAGCCGGATTTAAGGCGACTTCGCCATACAAACAGCTCAATGAAAAATCGACATGCTGGTGCTTTATGCTATAAATAGTCTCTAGTAGTCCCCTTAAATTCGAAGCTACTGGGAGTGGGCGCTTTAACATTGCACCGTCATTCTTGAACTTCTATGGGTGCGCTTGTATGTCACGGCATTGGTCACTTATGCTTCATCACATGCGGGCTTTGTTATGGAAATATTTAATATTTCATCTCCCAGGATCTGGATTGTCAATGGGTGTAACTAGTATAAAAATAAGCAATTTAGAGTTGGTAGTTTTCATGATTCAAATTAGGCCCACTCCGTGATATTTGTCGGCGTAGGCCCTACTCTAGCTATTCTTGGCGGCTGATTTTGAGAACCTAAATGCGCGGAAATTGAAAATGATAATATTGCAGAACTCTTAAAACTATATCCGACCCCTGCAACTCAATTCCCTTTATAGCAACGGGACCCTAAATGGGTCAAAGGGTAAATGGTGGCACATCAAGTGATATTGAGCAGCGGCGACGTGGCTGTCAATTACAAGGGTCAAAGGTTAACGTCCGCTGAGTCCGGTAAGTCTTATGGTGAACTACAAACATGCACATCAATAATTTCACTGATTAAGGGGGCGTACACTATAGTATTACTCGGGATGGAGTGGATACACGAAAACTCACAAATCGGAATGCTCACAAGTCCAAATTCCCTATGCATACAATGTATAGGCCCCGAAGCATACAATGTCCCTAACCATAACCATAACCGTTGTAAATTCAGACTTGTGAGCATTCGGGCTTAAAGAGCCGCTTCAGCATTACTCGACCTCAACGTTATCATACCCTATTATGAACAATGCACAAGCACTTCACTTCGACTGGGTGTTAAGAATGCCATTAAATGCGCAAGCATATTGTGCAGTGATTTAAGCCAACGGGGCACGAGACAGCTGCTGCAGAACCAGCTGAAGACACAAATCTTTCACCGTGGTTCTTCAATCAACAGGACGAGTGAGGACAAGACAACGCGTAACTATTTCATCGTAAACATGCCGGCAGTGACCTCCAATCAGTCTGTAATGAGTCAACACCAAGCTGAGCTATTCATAGACAAATACCACTTGAAGAGTAACGTTATGACTTTATTGAAAAATACAACAGAGACACAATCATAACGGACTATCGGAGGCTTCAACTGCAGCCAAGTTGGTAAAGTTTTATTCAGTGTTGGTACTGTTGGAAGACTGTGGGTTACATCTCTGGTGAAATTGAGCAAGGCCGCTTGAATTCTTGTCCAAATTGCCGGATCCATTTATTGGCAACTAGAAAACATTGTTAAAGTTCATGATACTTGCAGTTAGTTGACTTCTGCATCACATTTGGATAACTTACCCCACTTCTCCCCAAACAAGACCAGCATGGAGTGTATTTGCATCACTTTCGCCTGATTTCTTGTAGTTATACCAAAATATTGCTGCATTCTACGAGATGGAAAAACCGGTTTCCAAAAGGAAATTCAACAGAATAAAATTCACCTTCTCGGGCTTGGCATAAAGCCCAATCTTCGGGAACACCGTTGCCCCTCCTGCATTCACATGGTTCATCTAATGGATCAATTAATGAGTGAAAACACAGATATTAATAATGGGTCAATCTCGTACGTAGATCATGAAGGTTGCGATTCTGTCACCACTCAGGGCGACTTCCGGGGCGACCTCACTCCGCTCGTGCAAATGCTGCAATTTGAAGCATTTATAATGTTTCTGCAATTAAATGCAATTAAATAAAATCCTCTCACCTCATCGTGGTCATAATGAGGCTCGTAATGACCTCCAATGCCGTAATTAGAAGTCTGTTCAACACACGTATTTCTAATTGAGCAATTATTTTTATTCGTCGTACTTGTAACGGTTCTGCTGCCGGGTAAACAGTGTCCAACTGCGTCACGTCGCTAATACGTCGTTCTAAACGAACAAGAAGTTCATCTTCCGCATTCGTCCACAACCATGCACTAATTATGCCAAGATGAAAGACATGTGCAGAAAACAGGAACATCCTTACTCACACTTTGCCAATTCGTTCATTCGAGATTTGCGCGTCGACCGAGCGACCAACTTTAGCTCGTTGAATCTGAATTGAATTGATTACATAATCACTACATTATATGCGTTAACAGATCGTCACCAAAAGTTTTGATCTTCTTTTGATTTCTGTTGACTCAACATCAGACAGAAAACCGTGGAAGATCTGCACATCTGGGCGACGATGCAGCCACTCGACTTTACTCCACGACAACGGGTTACGCAGCCCATTCCTCCGCACTTCGCAGTTCAAACGGGCATTGCCAGCCGGTTGAGGCCCATTCTGGTATTCAAAATAAACGTAATCATCACCCTGGTATAATTATATCGCACAAAATATCACCACTACACTCTGTCTGCAGAGTTCCCTGTAGTTCAGGAGCCAATCCGGCACCATTTGTGAAGCCGCGTTCAGTTGAGGAGAACTGAGATTGGATAAATTATCTGGATCTGAAAGGAAAAAAGTAAATGAACTGAACAGTGATTGCTGTTTCATATACCTGTTATCCTAGCTTCTTCGATATATCTTGATGATGCAACCAAATCTCCTTTCTGACACATGTATAGAAGTTATGCAATCAATTATAATTCATGCTCACCGATGCTTCCAGTTGTGCCAGTCCATAGAGTATCCACGCAGGGGCCACACTCGGCTCTATGCTGTTGTTCCTCGCTGCTTCGTACCACTCTTTAGCTATGTTGGACTCTCCAACCTGGACGGCAGCCTGTGCAAGGTCGAAGCATGACCTTTGACTTAGTGGCGCTGATGGAGCATGTAATGCGAGACCTGTCTTAACTAAGCCTCTGGTTAAGTCTTTGGTTTGTAGAAGATATATATTCTGAAGTCGAATCACGGACGCCAACGCCCCTTTGTAATCTTCGTCTTGTGGTATATAAGCTGCAATTGATTCAGCTGCCTTCCTCAGATCTGAACGTAAACGCTATTCCGGCTAAATTGCGTATTGAAACATAGACCACACACCTTCATAATGCCGAAAGTTGGATGCCACCTGCCAAATATCTCTCCAGAGAGTAGAGAACCTCTTAATAAGATGAAACGCATTGATTGGGTTCCCGACATACTCCTCTACATTACTGAATCGGGAGCCATTGTACACATCGTCTATATCAGCAATCAGGCTGAAGAACAAAGCTGTGTGTCAATGACCTGAGCGACCCCTACCTGTGCTTACCTTGTTATTTTACTGAGACGCCCTTGTTCAAATGAGACGTACTCCTTCAATGTGTGCATCATTTGTCTCTCTCCTTCGGCGACTATTCTCAAATGGGCGCTCGATGCGAAGACGTCTTCAGCTGAGCAATGGTGACGCAATGAACTGAGCAGCAAGCCGTAAAGCATGGACGACAGCAGCATCCTGATCGTCGGTTGATCTTTCGAGTCTCAAACAGATTGCTCTCTTCTCGTTAATTGTAGGCCTATGTGTGCTGCGGTATATCCCTCAGGGTCATTCGTTAAATATGTATTCGGCCAACGCAAATTGTGGCAAGTTTTGTCTCGGCAATTATGCTAAACAGCTTCCTGACCAACGTCGCGATTCGCGACGCTTTTTCCAAAGTGACCTTTAAAATGTTCGTTTGTCTGTGCGATTGTATTGTATAGCATGACGATGAGTGGTCTTGGTGCTAATGGTTGATTTCAAGAAAGGGCTCATCTTCAATTTCGAAAGATCTTCGCGCTTTACGTTCTGTAAGGCTAATAATCATAACGTTCGCCAGTCAATGAATGCCATGCCACGGCAATTTTTCAGAGCACTATATTAGCATTGAATTCTAATCTACTCGGTGTTCATCGATTGTCGAGCATTCACCAAAACTTTACCGGTGTACAAATGAATTGCACGCAGTATTCCATAATTATGTATACTTAATGTGTGTATAGTGCGAATTTACTTTAAACCATTTCGAATTATGTTATACAAATATATAGACTGTATATAGTGTACTTGTAAAATTGTTAATTGTAAGTTAATAGTTTGTGAATACGTTATTAGTAGTTATTCCATTAGAATTATGCCAAATGTATTTATGAAATAATGGTGGGCATACACATAACTTATTTACTGTTAGAACAGTTAACACATATGATACGGATTTACATCGGTAATCTTTTCTTATACACATAACTGACAATCAGTTCGTCGTGAAAATAATAATAATAATAATAATAATAATAATAATAATAATAATAATAATAATAATAATAATAATAATAATAATAATAATAATAATAATAATAATAATAATAATAATAATAATAATAATAATAATAATAATAATAATAATAATAATAATAATAAAATCAATCAGAGATGTCACCAAGGAAAATTTTAAATTAAGATATTGATTAACATTGATCAAGGAAACATGAACGTAATTGCAGCAATATTACTTCATGATGCCAAACTATGTTTCAATTTATGATTTTCACCAGAATTAAACAACCGATGAGCTTAATGAGCTAGATATGCATTTCTACTTGACACGATTTTACATTATTATTCATTGTATGATGAAAACCATTGCAATCCAACAATTACAAGGACTGTTAATACTATAGCATATATGTCGCGGTTACCCCTATCCCCAAACTAATTTAAATGTTTAATTAGTTTCGCATTTTGCCTGACCACCTGTAACACCTAATCTGATACATTTACGATGTTGTTACATCACCTCGCGTTGTGAGGGTGGGGCTGTAAAAAGCCTGCAAGCTTAATTAATCTCCACATGTGCTCTATTTCCCCAATAAAAGAAAAGTGTTCGTTCGAAATCGGAGAATTCTCCGTCGACCAGCGGCCACTTCAGAGCAGTTCGTCATTCCTTGGCGAGCCCAAAAGGCTGCCTACTCCAGGGACTGGATCGCGATGCTGGCCAATTAGACGGAGAATGTGTGTCCTGTCCACCCAGGGCACGTGACTTATATGCTGTGTAGAATCATCAAAAATACCAGATGGACTGACTCAGTCTGCATGTTGACAGAAGTTGATATATTATTTCAAAAATATGGTTCGATTCACTCGATAATGATATATATATTAGCACAGTAGGAGATATTTTAGAATTGTTAGGTATGCGTAACGATGACACAGTCAGTCCTTTGAATCCGTTAGAAGTTAAAAGTTTTGTTAAATAACTTATGTATTGATTAGTTTGCTTTTCATCTCTTGTTACATTTACTTTTTACTCTTTTTTTTTTCTTTTTTTCTTTTTTTTTTCTTTTTTTCATCTCCATTTATTACTATGTCCATGTTTGGCATGAAAATTTAATAAATATGGCCCTAACAGTAAGCTGGGCTCGGCCCAGTATAATTGGCATGTGCAGTAGAATTATTATATTGCACTAAGCTAAACCAAGTATCATTGTAGTATACCACCAGACAGTTAAAAATGTCATAATCGGTCAAATGAAATCGCAATAAAAGTTTAATGAATAAATAATAGTGCCATGCATTGTTGTACCTATCAATACACTAAATTATTTGGTTTAATAATAAGATAATAAGATTAAATTATGAAAAATAATAATTATGTTAAATTATGAAAAATCGCTGTGACCTTGGCCTTTGACCTTTGACCTTTGGCCTACAAATTTAAATCAGACTATAGCAGATGCACATGTAAATGATGCAAATGTGTGAAATTTGTTTCTCGGAATTCCGTGCAACGGCGCATTAAAAATCGTTCGCGGACTTACAGAAAGAAAAAGTAACATAAGGAAAAAATTTCATTTCAAATTTCTTTAAGAAACACACAAATCAATGTTGCGCTCTCGGCCTTTCAAGACCGATCGACCGTCTGAAGCGCTGACGGTGCAGTCTGCTGGTAACCACAACACCAATCAGCCAATGAGATGTCGCGCTGGTGACATCACATCTTAAAATAGCTCAACGCATTCGCCTATATAAACCATTCGCTGCGATATTCCCATTGCGCTAGTACAGCAGTCTTGGCTCCCCCACGCCGAACGTCTTGGTCCGTCGTCCTTCACCCAGCTATGACGGACTGGAAGTGGGTGTTGTCGCACACGCAGAAAGACCCCATCACGGACAAAGCGCTTACTTCGTAGCCTCCCGGGACTTTCCAGATCCGGGATAAACTCCGGGCCTCCGGGTGTCTCGCCGCAGCGGCTCCGCCATCAGCTCTTGTGGCTGCTTGGGGTTGGCGAGGCTACCTGCTGGCCCACTCGCTTTATCGCCTCTCGAGTGCACCTCAACTGATGAGGTCACTGGGGAAGGTGTGTGCGAGGGGGCTGGTAGGGTTATCATTCACCTGGAGGTTGGTGGCAGGCAGAGGTCAACGTGCTGCAACGTGTGTTGCCCTCTTTGATCTGTGTAATCACCTTGCTAATTTGGCTGCACTGTAAGCGAGGTTTGTCTGTGAAAGGTCTTCCTCGTGTGTGTCAACATCTATGGAAGTCTGTCGTGGTTGATGATTAATCATAACGTGCCTGCATGAATACTTGGATTATTTAAAATTGGGATCATGAAATATACGCAATAATAAGAAATAAGCTGTAGGCCTAATATAATGGGGTCATTTTATCGTGTAGTGTTGGCCCCCCTCTCTGTGGGTCGTTGCGCGTCACTTCGTCTTTGTCCTACTGCACGATGATAACGCACAGATGCTGTAGTACGTTATGAGTGTTGTGTACATGCAGAGAGTGTTTTTGAAGTTCTCTGGTACATGTACGTACCGGTATGTATAGATAAATCATATCCCTTCGCCGTTCCATCATAACGTAACTGTCATGGAAACTGGTTGTCTTCTTGAGTTCTCAACGTTTAAATGACCTCGACACAGTGGCGTATTTAGACTAATATAAGGGTCGAGGGGAATAATAGTAATACATGTAAAATGGGGCACTGTTAGCGGACTGTTAGAGCACTGTTAGCGCGCACCATTAGCGTGTCGTGGGTTCAATTCCCGGTCAGGGTTTTGATTGAGCTCGGTCTGAAAACCCTCATGCTCAACACAGCATGACACATTGCATAGTGTCGAAGTGGTTGGACGAAGATGGTATTGTCATCGCCTGAGTGTTTGAAAAATATGCGGACCGCATGGAAGCGAAGTCAGTTGCGGTATACAAGAGAATCAATTTAGTGTATTTTATTTTCATTTTATTTTTAATAATAACAATAAAATGAGGAAGTATAATAATGCGTCGTTGATTAATCTGTCAACGAAGTTAACGCTAATCCAACTGAGAACATTTGCGTAAATAAATGCTGATAGCATAATATTATAGTTTCAACAAGCCCTATACTCTGGCTGATCCCGATCGCCCGTGGATCAGCCAGACCGTGCCAGGCCCAAATTGAGTCCACATTAATTGAAATTTTTGGCTTCCAGGTTATCTTACGATTCTCATGCCCCCCCCCCCCCAAAAAAAAAAAAAAAAAAAAAAAAAAAAAAAAAAAAAAAAAAAATAACACCCGCCAATTAAATATAACAGCGTCCATACTGCAGCCTGCAATTTTGGGTTTTAGATTACTGCTGAACTATTTTCATATCACCAGCGTCCAACCTATACCAAGAAAAATGCTAACTGCCACGAACGTCGCGCAATGTAAACATCGGCCAGCAGCGCGTCGCTCGGATTGAAATTTCGCGCCTTTCTTGGAAATCACGCCGGCGTCGTTTAAAAAGTTTAAAACGGAATATTTTTAGAAGAGTCAACAACTATTGACGTGAGATATGATTAGAATGGATGTGTTGTGATGTATTCGTGTGAAAATTGGTATTAATACTCATCGATGCTTCTAGAAGTAGGGATAAGCTGAATCGCAAAAGGAAAGTACACATTCTCTACATACCGAGTAGTCCAAAAGTAGTCAATCTACTTTGAGGATAAATACTTAGTAAAACAGGCGAGTATCCACGACCAGGTTATATAATTTTCTTTTCTTATGAAAAGAGAGCCGAGGATCACCCTGTATTCTAGGTTACATAACGGTCTCATTGAAGAAAGTAGTGCTCGGACTCTTGAAGACTCAGCGATATGATCCTTGTTTCAGAAGGGAGACAACAACAAAAATTATCCTTGACTTGGTATACTGCGCGATGCATTCTGTCATGAGTGAAAATGTCCATTTATATTCGGTTGTAAGTTCTGTTCTGTTATGTTTCATATTTCATGATTTTGAAGATGTAAAAAATATCATGCAAAGATGTACGTTGAAGCGACAATTGCTGAATCGTCAACCCAGAGAGGCATTTGTTACATAATACATGCAGATGTTTGATGTTTTGATGTTCTTAGAATTTGAAATCACCAATGAAGACTTACTGTATACATTCAGTCATTTTATAATTTAATTAAGCTACCTTTTTGGTGTAGTTTTTGATATCTTTTCGATTTTTTTTTTTTTTTTTTTTTTTTTTTTTTTTTTTTTGGGTGCTTGACATTTTCCTGTTTCTTTTTCGGTTCACCTCGATATTGTACATGTATTTGTGCGAATACATATCTTCGATGACTTGTTCTCCCCGATTCACTTTTGTCCTCGACAACCAAATAAGGAAGCAAACCCACGGGGAAAAAACGAACCTTTTACATACAAACGCAGATACATGTAGACGCCAACCACACAAGCATAACCAACCATGCATGGCGGATGCCTCGCTTGCCGGCCTGACTTGACTCATTGGGAGGGTCTTGTAGAACTCTTTTAAAAAGAATGCTCGAATCGTGCGGGATCGCCGGAGTAGAGCGTGATCGCGTCCTGGGATTCCCCGCTAGTCACGATCTACCGTGACTATATTAGAGAGATGTGCCTCCCAATGATCCGCATACGTTTTCTCTCGGACAAAATGGATTTATATCCATGCACGTGCAGGTGGTGGCGCTGTGCCAGCGGAAGAGGTGGGTCCCCCTCCTTATAGATCATAATTGTGTAAGAGTAATATAGGGCCTATAATAATAATAATAGGATCTGCGTTGGGTTGTGATTTCTTTGTGAGGTACCGTATGATGTGTTGCATGATGGCGAATGACCTGTGGGCTGTATACTACTTTTATAGGCATACAGTAAAACTCCTCTCATGCGCCTCTCCTGTTTCTGATTCATGCATGATCCAGAGGCTTGACCCATGCGCCGACACGGAGTGAGCTAAAAAAGACGAAATTTTTTCTTAGAGACCACAGTGCCCAAATCTCGAAAATTATTACAAGTAACATGACTACTAATCGTTGACCCAAAATGGCGCCAAAATTTCCAGTTTGCGCTGCTACTCTAAGGATGCATCATAAGAATTCTGACTACTTTGGTGTCAGAATATGCTACAAAGAAACTTTGTCTCGTGTATTAGAATTTTAAATTAACATGATTCCAATTTTTAAGTGATCCGAACGCTCTCGCCTTCTTGCACTCTTGGGAACATTTGTTGGAAATGCGTTATGATTTGTGTTGTGTCCAAAAATGCCTTATGATAACGCACTGGGCGTCTGCAAAATCATGTGATCAGCTGACGGATCGTGATTTCGTAATCTGTTACCTTGAGTTGGTGGTCATTATTCCATGAATAAACGTTGTTATCGAATTCATGCTACCAGATTCGTAGATAATTATGTCTGTTAACCCGAGTCTCTTTCTGCATCTCCATTGTTATGCAGTAAATGATCGATTTCTGATGAACTAGTGGCCCTCATATTTCGAGCGATAATAGGATAACTTGATTATCAATTAGCCGTGCCACTGTTGGCTCCTGCGTCGCTTAGCCAAAGGCTGAAGCGACGCAGGAGCCAGCCCAAAGGAGTGGCAAGGCTAATTATCAATATACTATTATAGTATACTTATATGATTATCATTGATATTTTTGTAAGGTCTTGGACACAATCGTATAGTCACCTCACCCAGAATTGAACTCATGATCTGAGTTATCCCTGTACATAATTATCTCCTGTGTGATTATATCATAATCATAATATATCTACCTTAATTTCCCCAAATGAGACTTGGTTGTGGTTATTCGTACGTTACCGTATGAATGGTTTCCAGCGCTATTCGTACGTTATTCTTGGGTGTTGCTAAATACCTTCCGAAACTTATTGAGACCAAATAAGTTTCGGAAGG
>KB311071.1:12576-49440 GCA_000328365.1 Capitella teleta
CTCTTCTCATCCATGTAATCATAACGCGTTCGAGAACACGCAGTCAATGAGTAAGAGATGCTGGAATATATAATAGTTTATTAAAATTAAATATCCTTTACACGTCAGTATATAACCATTTAAATAAAAAACAACTATAATGTGCTAACATAAGGCTTCATTTCACGAATTATCAGGAGTAATGAATCAATTTGAACGACATTTTGCAATTAAAATAATGAAGGATCCCAAAGCTGGTTCATTTCTAAATTTAGGTCAGGTCAAGGAGGTCAAAGAGTGAGTGAGAATTTGATAATTTGTTCAATCGAGCGTTCAAGTGGTTTTATTTATAAACTGAGGTCTGAGGATATGGTTTGTATATTTTATTATTTAATTAGGTGGCAAAATATATCGGGATTATAGTTTGTGTGAGTTTGTGGCTGGTATTAGCGTTCTTTATTGCCAAATTGCACAATTTACCACGAGCGTCTGAAATTGAGCGCTGATTTCATGATCATTTCATGTAACTTCCAGTTTCATATACAGTTGTATCTCCGTATGTATATAAGAATATTCAGACGGCATTCTGTCTAACACATGGCATGCAATTTTTAATGCAGATTAACTTACCTGGTATGAGACGTGATTCGATCTTGGACCCCACTTCTCGAATCACCACCGGTCTATCCGATGGCGCCAGCGCGGAATTTGATGGTGTTGAGTTGCTAGTTGGTTATAACCATGTTCAAGCGTAGCTCATAATATTAAAATGTGCCCTCTTGACCTCATGAATATATGATTTCCTGAAACACGTGGCTTTGTTGTATCACATGACAACCGTTTTACTTTATTTCACTTGATGTGTATCTTTACGCATTGTCAATCATGATTTTGTGGCAATGGTTATTGTGGTGGTTACACAAATGGTTATTCAAGTTACTATTTGAATTGTTGATTTCATTCATGCTGTGGACTAGCATGGGAATAGTGACTACTGATTGCCATTTCCAAAGACACCTCGCCGTTAAGTGGCTTGATCCCTAACCCTGTATCATCGATATGTGTATTTGGTCAGAATAACATGTGGTTTGTTCGTATATATGTTGAGGGAGTATTTCGTGTGTGCGTAGTATGTGTTGTAAGGTTTGTTTATGCGTAGTAATTTCATTTCATTTCATTTCATTTATTACATTTAAAACGCATTTTCAGCAATATCAAAGAACATTCAAATGCGCTGTACAAACAGAGATAAAAAGGAAAATCATTAAATACTAGAAAATGCAATGTTAAAATAGTAAGTCTTAAGTTGGGTTTTAAAAGCATCAAGCGATTGCTGGTTCTGTAGGTTGGAAGGTAATCGGTTCCAAAGGATGGGTGCTTGGTGGGCGAATGTTCGGTAGCCATTGATAGAAAATACATAAGTAACCCAGTTTACAAGAAGCTCCGCATTCCCGATGAAGGTGTAAATCACGGTAAACGATGGAGTCACTGGTCAGCGCAACAGTGATAGTAATATAACAATGGTGGATTATCATTGATTCAATGTTAGTTCAACGTGAAACTATTAGTATAGCTGGATAACGACTTTCCCTTGGATATCCCTGTGCAAAGTAAGTTTTATGACATGCATATATAGTTATGAGGTACTTCTGTTGTCTTTCATTCTTGCACTAACTCGGTAATATCAGTAATATGATTATATGAGATTTGGGGGTCCGGGTTAAATCAGCAAGTGAGCCACCAACTCTACCAAGTCTCGTGTGATTTGAGAGGAAACAGAGTGGTTACGCGACTACAGCGGGATTTGGTCCTAACCAGTAACCTGAACGCGAGTTCAATTCAGAAAGAAAAACACGCCGGTGACTGGCTTGACATCATGAGACTGGCGTCGTGCTCTAAGTGACTCAAGTACCAGATTACCTGGGAATTTCTGTGTTACTTTGAGTTTGAAATGATGACCTACATAGAACACAGAGCTGAGCATTGAGCATGCACCTTTGCTGTCAAAGCTACATGTGATAAAGTAACGCCTGACATCATTTTAAATGGCATCATGAAGTCTAAGTCAAAGTTTGTACATTTCCAAATCATGGTTGTTGATAGTGTACAATTTAATCTTCAGCTCATGCAGTTGGCGCAAAAAACTCTGCGCTGATAAGGAATTTGTCTTTTCATGAAATCAACAAGCAGTAGGCTGTCATGTGCGTTTGCCTTTTGAAACTGCTCATGAATGTGAGCAACTTGTTCAAAACAACTTCATGCTTGACACTGCTTTCTGCAGTAATTTTTGCTCTGGGCTTTAATAATTAAAAGGAGAAATCGAGCGCTGTGATTACTGCTAAAAATAACTTGGTGCTTGCTTGGGCGAATGTATGCTAATTATGCTAAACCTGGTTTGAAAAAGGTGGGGTGGGGTTGTAATTGGGAGTGCGGTTTTAACCTGGACAATATGGTTCTCGAGTTTATTATGTTTCTCGAAGACCTCCTCTCATCATGGTTATTCAATAGTCTAAAACTCTAAATGACATTTTTTCCATTGAATTAAATCCTTTCTTTGAATGCCCATTCTTTAAAACCTACCATTCATTTAGCAATTATTAGCATTATGTGTTGTCTAGTGAAAAACACTTTGATGTGATTCAAAGTTGTTTCTAGCTAATCACAATTTTTCAGTGAATTATCAATGCTTCATGACTTTTTCATGATATTAAATTTTTAATACATCTATCTAACTATCTGTTGAAAATAAATAACACAGACCTCTGTCTGTCTGTGTGATTTCAAAACTCATCCATTTTTGATGATTCATCGAAACAGGTTGAGAATCTGTTTAAGAAGGTGTCTGAGATGGACCTTGTATCCCAGATGGCAGCATCTCACCACCTGGAGAAGCTACTGGTGCGATTGTTTGAGCAGGTCAAAATGAGGTCAGAACAACAGGAGGTCTTTGTAAGATCACTGCCCTTAGTGTATTATTCATTGCAGGCTTCAGGAGGAAAATAAACTGAAAAGTGAGAATCTTAGGAAGAATAGTCATCATCATCATTTATTACAAGAGATATAATTTACCATCAAATATTCAAATAGTTATAATAGAAGAAAAATGAGAGTACCAATACTGTTGTTTTACTATTCAATATTATTCAGGTTCAGCTAAAAAAAATACGAAAAACGTGCAAAATTCATTTGATGAAAATCCAAAGGGAAAAGGAAAAAGTAATTATGTCGAAGGTTATCGTTCATTTGATTTCAAACTCATATCCAGGGCCATCACGTAATGCTGCTCGACCAAAACGATTCTGTGATGACATCACAGCATCCATCCCTATGCCAACCACAATCAACTATGAAGACACCATAATTGGTTTGGAAATGACGTTTTTGAGGATTTTTGGTAAATTGCTTATTTCCTCTTTAGAGGATATTCTCAAAACTGAAGAAGATGAAGAAGGAGGACAGCTTTCTCGGCTGGAAAATGAGAACGAGTCACAGATCTTAGATGTTGATCCACAAGAGGGCGAAGAGTTCATGGAAGTGCAATTCGAGGCTCAGCCGGCAGAGAAGGGTTTTGATGACGAGGATCGCATGACGGGAGAGATGATACTGCAGGAGATGGTTGAGGAGCAGGTGAATTCACAGAACGACATTCCCGATCCTCTTGAATGTGTCAAAGTTGAAGGTTAGCCATCCTTGTCATTTTTTATCTTCATTTACAAAAATTTTGTATCATTATTCTTGTTTCTATTTCATTAGATGAAGAAATATCAAAGCCAGCAGACATGAAAAACAAGACACAGAAAAAGAGAAAGATAAAGAATGTAAAGAAAGAGAAAGGTTAAAGTTCACCTGGAATCTCACAAATTCTGATTTCATTTCAATCTCAGTTATGAAGCTAATACCTAAATTAAGACAAACTGGCAGCCGTCCACGCGGGAGACCGAGAAAGAGTGGTGCGTCACAAACATTTGAACTCAGATTCTCTCAATCATTTTATTATGTATTTGTTTTAAAATGATTTTGGTTTTAGATTATGAAGGAGAGGCTTATAAATCTGTCATGGGTGTGTGAGTATCTCACCAAATGTGAGTAATTATTCCATTTTCCAGTCGACCCGAATATTCCCACTGAATTCTCCTGCTCAATTTGTGGAAAGAAATTTCGTTCAGGGACATCGCTGCGTATACACATGCGATTCCACACTGAAGGCCACAAGCAATGCGAAGACTGCGGGCAATTGTTTCAAACGCGATGTGGTTTAGGTCAGTGTTGGTAATTTTGTGCCTGAAATATATCGATTAATTTTTTCTCTCATTAGAGACTCATCGCAGGAAGTACCACGTAGAGGACGATAAAATCCTGAAATGCGCTCGCTGTGTTTTCACGACGTATTCGTCTGAAGCGATGGAATACCACCAGAGTCAGCGGCATGACCCAAAAAGGCCACGCAATTTTGTGTGTGAGTTGTGTGGAAAGGGATTTCGGTTGAGCAGCATTTTACAGCAGCATATTCGTTGTGGTTGGTACTGTTGTTATCATTCAGTGCTCTTCATCATTTTCATGTTTCAGTGCATTGCAAAGAGAAGCGTTTCAATTGTGCTGAGTGTGACTTCACTACGCATTATGACGGTTGCCTGCGTTTGCATATGAAGCATAAACATGACCCAAACAGAGTGAAGGTCGAGTGTCCTCAATGTGGCACCCTGTTGGCCAGCAACAGTGAGCTGAAGCTTCACCTGCAGAGGCACGCTGGCATCAAAACCAACAAATGCACCGTGTGCGATAAATCTTTTGTCAGTGAGTTATTCGTCTATAATTCTGGTGCCTCCATTTTTACAATATACCGTATTTCAGCTCGATCACAACTCGCTGCGCATGTACGTATCCACACTGAACGCAGCTTTGAATGCACAGTTTGCATGAAAAGATTTCACGACAAACACAAACTGCTTCGTCACATGGTGGTGCATTCCGGAAACAAAGATTTTGAATGTCCTGACTGTAGCTACAAAACCAACCTGTGTGACAACCTCCGAAAACACTGCAAGAAACAGCATCAGAAGGACTATCCTCCACGCAGAAAATACCGTGTCAATGATAATCAGGTCACAGAGGAAATTGAGTACATTTATGAGAACACTAACGGAGAGAGAATTGTAGCTGAAGAGGGCAAACAGTTTGCGGAACTGAAGCCTCTGCCAGCCAATGACAACGAAGCCGCTGAAGGCCTACGTATCCTCTATGATCAGACTACCAGCACTAGGACGCACATCCAGAATTTTGATTTGAATCACATTCTTCTCGTTGAAGGACAACCGGAGGTCGTTATTGGCACAGAGGTCATTGTTCCCTCAGTTGGGGAACAGGAAACAGTTGTGGAAACGACACCAATGGCAGGATCGTAGTTTGTTGAATTTATATGTGAAATTTAATGATAATAAATACAGCAGTGACAATAGTATATTTACCCCATACTATAGTTATAAGTTAAGTGAAATAAATGTTAAGTGAATTATATGAAAGCAGTATTTTGCACAGAATAATTGTATGTTCGCTATATTTGGACCGTTGTGAAATTTACACGCAAGTACAGTATGTTGAGGGTATCTGGGAATATATTTGAGGAAAGATTATTAAAAGTTTGTATAGGAGCACGAACTTTATCGATTTTTTTAATGATTGTTTGATGTTATTGTCATTTGATGTTGGTGTTTCCTTGTTGGGCTTCCTCTGAGATGTGTGACCTTGGATCGTGGGTGGCAATAGGGAAATTTGTTCTGGTGTATTTTGGTCCTTCTTGCAAAACTTGCTTATAGTTTATATGTCTTTCTTGCTTCAGGATTCCTAGATTAAATTGCCCTACACTGAAAGAAGAAATCGAAATATGTGATGATCATAACGTATCTTGAACTTACGTTATGACAAATCCAAATAGAGAAGAGTGTAATAAGATTTATTCATACACAATTTAAACATTAAATCAACAAGATAAGAAATGCAAACAGAAATTTAAAACTTGACAGATTGAATAACTTGCATCTATACAATTTGTTAAAACAAAATTAACGGTGAATATTGTTGAATAATAATAATATCAACAGAAACAGCGAAAGGTTTAATTTATCCGATGACACATATTGCTCAGAGACTGCTTCACTGACGACAGGATGGCACATCAGCGCAGGTCGCCGAGAGAGGGTCGTACGCAAGTCCAGGTGGGCATGTCAGGTGGAATTTATACCACCGAGTGCCATGACGAACGCAGATGAAGTAGGAGCGGCAGGAGGTAGGGTGCGGGTACATGCCAGCCTCCCTGCACTTTGTACCTTATTGTGAAGGGGAGAAAATCAACGTGAATTTACTCCAGAGAAATATATAAGAAAATATCACCTGATGCGGATGCCCCAGAGCTCAGATCACTGGCGTCATCGGCCTGTGACGTCAGACCTGAAGGGTATGACGAGGGTGCAGCTGGGGGTTGATACACGCCATCAACTTGTCCGCTGGGGTTGGCTCTTGAGTCGTCGCGATACCTCACTTGCTGTTGTTGCCGTTGTTTCTCGAGATGTTGTTGTTTTTGAATTTTTGTTCCGAGACCATAGACCTCATTGAATAGTTCGTTGTTCAAGGTGTCTTCAGGCACAATTAGTTTGGTCGAAGAGCGTCTCCGAGCTGGTTTAGATTCATAGCCAACAGGTTTTGAGCCATAGGTTTCTGGTTCGGAGCCGTAATTTACTGCTTTGGAGTCATAACTGGTTTCTTTCTCCGCATCATAAATGGTTCTGAACTTTCTGGCAGCCAGTCTATCCCGTCTGTTATACGATGATTCTCTGGCACCGCCTGCAGGGAGATATCTTTCCCTACTATTAGACGGTGTGTATTCACTCGCCTTCTGGGTGTTGTCATAAAGCGCCAGGTCGTTTGAAGGTGGGGCTCGGTACGTGGCGTCATCATACGCTGGGATGACATTGCGTTTGCCGCTCAGTGTTCTGCTGCTGTCAGATCGACGTCTACTGCTTCGATCATAGTGCCTACTTCTGTCCTCCACGCTGCGATATTCCGTGGATGACTCAGGCCGGGTTCTCTCTTGATTCCCCCGGTACGTGGCATCTCTTTCTTCCTCAAACATGCTACCATCATCTCCGTAAACAGAATCATTCTCTCGACCATCTTGCTCTTCGAAGTACCGCTTTCGGTAGTATTCAGGTGCTCTCTGGGGAACATCGAAATCGAAGCGATAATCATTCTTTGGCTTTCTCGTTCTGGTTGCTTCTTTACGGGGTACTGGATCGACTTGACCATATTGCTGGTCATCTCTGGAGTCATAGTAATCAGCTGCTTCCTCTTCGTAACCTCTGTTCTCTTTAACGTAACGTCGTTCGTCTCCGGTTCTATAGTTATCCCTTGTACTAGCTCGAGGTGGAGTGGGTGGACTGTATCTGGCAGGAACTGCGTGCATGTCTCTAGCGCTCAAGATATCCACTATTGTGGACAGAAGAGGGTACTTCCCTGCCCCGCAGTGTCCACTAAAGTCGTCCATCTCAACTGACCAAATGAAGGCTCCACCCAAACCCTTCTCTTTGATGTTTCTCGCCTTGTATGCAGCGCTGTCAGTGTTATCATATCCGACCCATTGATCCCCAAGGTAAGCATATGGAACTCGTTGCTCTTCCAACCAAACAGTGTTCCAACCAGCCTCCAGCTTTTCACAAATCTGAAGAGGGACAACACGCGATTACTTATAAAATCCGTTTTAAGAGTCAGAGTAAACCTCGTAGTACGCTAGGATGCCCTTCTCCTTAGTATAAGGACCGCCTTTTCCTCCTCCTACCGCTGCGGCCTTGAGTCCGTGCTCTGATGGATCGGCCAGAGTGAAACTCATTCCGTATGTAGCGATGCCAACGATGATCTTCTCACGAGGCGCTCTTGCATCGTTCAACCAGTAATCGATTGTCCAAGCCTTCAAGCACAGACATAAATATAATCTCGAGACTACTCGATAGGGTTCAATCTTTACCTGGTTCCATTCTCGCTCCCCTCCGGATTCATCTGATCGAGGGTACAACCCGCTGTGGTGCCCTGTATATTCGTTCCAACTTCCGTGATAGTTGTATGCCATCAAGAGCAAATAATCCACATAGCTGTTAAGAGTACATGTTTATTCCAGAATGTCTGCGACAGATGACATACTCAATGATTTTGTCAGGCTCGTACGCCAACCCAATGAAATAGCTTCCCCCAGCTGCTGCCATGGTAAGAAGTAATCTGTCTCTATTTGTTTGCCTGGCTTCACGTTCGAAACCTTCTCGCAATTCCTTAACGTGGAGGGTGAATATTTTTGTGGTCTGATTTGATAACATTTACCTTCATGAGGGATGTGAACTTGTACTTGTCATCAGCAGCGCTTCCTCGGGTGCCTGGAAATTCCCAGTCCATATCAAGTCCATCAAATTTGTGTTTTCTGAGATATCTGATGACATTGCGAATGAAGGCTTCACGCGAGTCTGGTGTCTCCACCACGGGAATAAAGGGATCTGATCCAATCCGCCAGCCTCCGACAGCCAAGAGGACCTTCAACCTCGGGTTCTCTCTCTTCAGGGCTATTGTCCTTGCGTATAATCCTTGACAGTGTTCATGATATATGATGACGTTGACTAGGCATAGGGGGCTTACCTTCGTCCTTTCCATTCGGAAGGTCATTCCAGCTACTCGCTTTCAGGTACTTTCCTTTGATGATGTCAGCAAAGGCGAAGATCACGTGGGTGCACAGGTGGGGATCGACATCTTCTGGCGTGAACTTGCCCAGTCCTTCTCTGTTTTGAGCGTAGCTGCTGTAATAGCAGAATACCGCCGGTTCTCCTGGGAATACGAAGGACCATGGGTAATCTTTCATCCAAAGGCTGACTTACCCAACACTTCAGACGCTGCCCATGCTATGGTCATAATGACCATTCCTAACCAATACTTCATGGCTCGAAACACTGTAGGTGAAGCTGCATTCGAACAGAATATCAATGAATATGTCCATATTATAGTGTATGTACATGTAGTTGGAAATATAGTTCGAACTCACCTGCTGAAAAACAATTCCGTGTCTCTCACTTGTTGTGACAATCTATCGATGCAAGATAATCTACTTGTTAGTTATAAACCCAGTAACAATGCTTGGCATTCGTTCTTTAAAAAAATCCAGAATTCTCAGCGCGCTTGGGAAGTTTTCATGTCTGGTGGCAGCCTGGAATACTTACTTACAAGACACGCCTTATGGTGCTAGATTGCTTCATGGTCATGTCTTGATACCACAAACTTTTCTTTCATAACAGAGAGTTGAAGTAATCAGATCTTACAAAACGCCTTCCCAAATAGGATATTATATACCAAGTCTATGATGATTTCACGGCGCCTGGTATGAATAAATGGGGCGTTTCTTGGAGGTGAATGAAACAACAATATCGCATTGTTTGATTGTCTATTTTTGATGAGTTTCTTCACCAGGATGTTTCTTTGATGAGATGCCACACGTGGCCAGGTACATTTCTTTCACGCGACACATATGTCGACGGTAGCAGATGCTTTAAACGCCTTCAAGGAATGCCCGAAGGCAAATCTGTTCACCATAAATATGTTTGTGCATGAACATTTGCCATTCCATTAGTGTTTTAGGTATTGCTCTGAAGACATCGAGGGAACAGTACGACTTATGCATGTGTCTCGAAGTGCGTATAATTCTTTGAAAGTACTCATGTACTTCCAAAGAGTATTACTGTACACGGCATGGGTTAATTGTGCAGTTAAGCTAACTGGATTGGCTATTAACGGAGTTTAGCCGGGAACAGCATTTCTATGTTTAGCAATTTCAATTATTCATATAATAATTATACTCATGTTGATGTAGTTCCATTTTAGAGATGGCGGACACTGCCAGGATGATCCTCGGTTGCATCTTGTGGAACTAATTTTCATGCATTCAATGATGAACGGTTAAAATATCACGGAATGTTGCGTGCACGCTATTGATTGAGGTAGCATCAATGTCGAATAAATTTTGACGGATAATCTATTTAATATTGCCTCTTTTTTATCTCAATAATTATTATCATGTAAACTAACCAAAAGAGCCTAATCATATTCATATGAACTATTTGAAGGCAGGTAGTGTCATAATAAAGTGATGCATCGCCATCAATGATATATATATATGATTCAACGATTGACCATTCCTATTTCTATCACCATCCAATTAGATAGCACATAAATATATATCTATGATTAACTCACCACAAATGTATGTATATAAGTGAACCATGTAATAAAATAATTGCTTGACGTCTCTCGGCCTTGTCCTCACAACAGGTTGAAACCATGTTCTGTGAATAAATGTTGGGTGCGATGTTTTTTATTGAACACAATAACAGTGTCATTGCAATCACCGACCAGACGGACAAATAAACATTCATACTTTGACCAATTTCGCCTAAAATGAACCCAGTTTGTCATTCAGATATATGATAAGGTACTAAGTCTATGTCGTCCGCCCTCATAAGGTCATCATTTCGTCGTAAAAATTCGTGATAATTCTCCCATCATATCCCTTTTGAACACGAGTCTCTTATCCCGTGACCCATTTTTCTCAAAGAAAGTCAAAGACACATCTTGCTGCACCATTCCTAAGTATACCATAACGCAATTTTAGCGAACCTGAACACGCCTGTTCTCCACTGATGCAAGAATCACATACTTATAATTATATTGAACAATATAGCATTCGAGTAATCGGGCTCATTGCATACAATCAGGAAATCAATGACTTGTATCACCCGCTTTTGCCAGAAAACAGAGAGATGGAAATCTGCGTGACAGTTCGGATTAGGGATGTGCGAGCTGAGATTTAATCTAGGTTTGAAATTGCATGTAGATTTGATCATATTTTTAAACCAGTTTAATCAACCATGTCGGTCTTAGTTCAGTCAATGCAGAGCCTACTAAGTGATATGATGCTTGTGGGTTCGTTTTCCACAGAGGTGTTTGGAGAAAAATGAGAAAAAAAAAAAATACAAATAAAATAAAAAGACCACCATCACACACACGAATCAATCCAATATACGTCTGTGTGAGGCTTTGAATCCGTCTTTCGTTGTATTGGTCATTAGTTTAAGAATATTTCAACATTATAAACACAGATTTGTTGATTTGTATACATTACTGGTATCAAGACTTTATAAGAGAAATAGCTGGACCACGGGCTGGGATTTCTCAAGATTGATGCATGAATTCACCCACCATGCATCAGAGAGCAAGTAGCGGCTTCCATAGCGACATTAATTGCAATAATTATTCTTTCTAAACAACATCGAATATGAGATATCCTAATGCCCATACCTCGCTCGACAGCAATCTTCTTTGGATTTTAAATTCCCATGAATATTTTCTTATTGCCGGACAGCCGACAAATAAATTGCTTCTCGGACTCAGCAGCGCATAACACACATCATTGATTCTTCAGCTATGAATAATTGTCATTTGTGGATGTTCTGTCGAATTGTTTCCTCAATATTGCAATTGGGCTGACCAACATCTTGACGCAACCCCTGGCACTTGGCTGTCTCAAACTGCAAATGACCTGCCAATCCATCTTTTGTCGTTTAAAACGCAGACTTTAGAGGGATCTCTCGCAAAATACCAAGTTTACGCAACGTATTCCTGCACGTGGCTCCTCGTGTGATCATGACACAGGTGTGAACACAAAGACTTCCATAATCAGCACAAAAGCGTGCACCCAACACATGGATCTTTCGTGACTGAACGGAGCCAAAATACATTACATGATATTATAATCATGTACGAAAGAAATTTTATCATTTAGAACTCGTCAGCTGTAGAGCAGGCTTCAATGGCCGAGTGGGATAGGGTGCAAGAGTCGATGGACGCAATTAACCTTACTTGCTGCAAGGGCCCGTGAAAAAAAAAAAAAAAAAAAAAAAAAAATCCTCATCAGAAAATGTCAAAGAAAATTAGTTCTAATCTGGAAATATTCCGTCCACTCAGTTCATAGACCAATAAAGTTGATTTTACTTGCATTTTATAGAACATTACTAGGATTGTGATGCAACAAAATTGATAGGAGCGAGCCTTATTTCAAGGAACGTAGGCAATGTAACACAAATAAACTGAAGGTTAATTTCTTACAAATCATAAAAAAGGGTACGTGAGCGATGAACAAACAGCGTTGTAATTACTAATTGAAAATGCTGTGAAAGATATTACGCATTGATCAGTTTATTGATGAGTATGACACGAACAGGCAATGAGCATGTCTCTTCTACCCTCAAAGTATCGATTGTCCAGGTGAGTTAGCACTGGGAGAGGTGCTGGAGTCACCCGGAGCCACGCCCTGCGGACAAACCGCCCAGCCCACATTGAAGTCAATCAGAATTATAAGGTCAACTTGAGTTCAGATTGTGATAATTTTTATTTACAGTGCGCGTGCTTTACAGAAGTGCCCCAGGACAGAACCTTCGACGGTGGCGTCCCCTGCGATATCCTTTAGAGGGCTGTTGCCTAGACTCTGTTATCAAGCGAGCGATCCCTTTGTTGTCAATTGCTTGGAGCTCGCTACGCACGCGGTGGACTATTCGCGAGGGCTCATTGCATAGGGTTGTGAGGTCCCCCCCACTGGTCTATGTTTTTGATCGATTTGTAACTCGTGTTTCGAACAGGTGTTGTGCCGACACCAGTGGAAGCAGCATTGCGAGTAATCATCGCACAGTTCCATCAGAGAAGCCTCGCAATTGGTGCCATTATCGTGCAATGCGCGCTGCTCGCAATCGTTTATCGTGTGTGTTGTGTGTGCCAACATGGATGTCTCGATGCTAGGATTCGGATCACCAATCCTGCAGCTATGCAAGGCGAGAAGGGCGCCCCTTTTCCTTGCAACCAACATCTTCTTAACTCTCATTGGAGGCATTCATTCAGGTGAGATGAACACATTACAGGGATAAATGACATCAACATAGGTTTTCATTACGTTAGACCCTTTAAGGTACACCAAGTGCACATATGCTGTATTTGAAGATATATAATTTTATCTTTCTAATCATTACAAGCATATTGTACTCAATCAACATGGTGGTAACACTTTCTACGCTTCGATCAATTGTTCCTTTGCTGAACTAATTCAACCTTGAGATTCAGTAATTATTGATCGTTGAGTGTGGTAATTGAACATTTTTTCTTAGTTCATAATATATTAAAGTACACCTGTTAATGTAAACCGCATATGTTAATCCAATTAGGTGCGCGTATTGGCTATCAGTATATAACAGTGTCGTGTTACCTGACAAGAACGGAACCAGAGCAACCACAATCTGAACTACTATCATCTGATCAAGCCGTACGCAGGTGATCATTATCGTATTCATATTTGCCACAGGGCCATACAGGTAACTAATTAAATAATATAATTATTTGGTTGTACATGCTAGTACGCGGAGGCACCATAATTAATAATCCACTGTCCTGTTTCCATAGCAAGTTTACAAGCGCCGTTATCTTCAGAAGAAAGCTGCTGTGTTTCGTCCATCAATCTCTCTCAAAAGGGTCATCAACGCTAATATTTACATGGTTACATTCAGCAATTAAATCCAAGTCCTGTGCGTCAATGTCGTCGTCGAATTCAAGTGTGGACTTGCTGGCTGCCACGAGCAGAGACAAAAACCCCAGCTCAAGAGCATAAAGTGGGAGATGCATTATACATGAAAGCGAGGTTTATGATTTATATTGACGAAGTGCTTATGCCGTGTTTTATATACGTTGCTAAGTACTGTTTAATACAGATGCATATATATAGCAAAGGAAACTCTCATTATTTTGGAATATGCGAAAAGACTCCATTATACTCCATTTACAGCCGAATTGCCTGCAAATATCCCAATTTTCCGATTGAGTTATTTCTGCGAACTGGCAGGACGTGGCTTAAAGAGGAAAACAAACCTTACTAATTGCAAGGGGGTCATTGACCGCGAATTTCATTACATGAAATGAACAGCGTTGCCGTTGATAGTCCTATTTAGTGCGCACGCAGACTAATTTAGCACTGAGAGCCCCAATAGGGTTGGGCAACAATCCTCATCGACCATTTACGTAACTATACCGCTTGGCTAATTGTTCAGATGCGCGGTGACATAATAATTCCATGGATTGGACTTTAAGGTTGATTGTCTTCATTGTTTAGTAAGAAGGGGGGTGTTGCTGCTAGATCCACCAATGGAGATATTTTGTTGAACGACGACTGATATAATTTGGGGCGTGGCATGTAGCGTAACATTTTAGCAGCACTGTATACCCACGGAGACCCATATAATGCACCAGCTTCGGTATTCACTAAAGTAATTTCAAGTTCAGGGCAGATCCAATCCCAGAAGCGCGGCACACCACATCCACCCTTTGCAGTTAAAGGTGGCTTTGTCCCTTGTGTATTGTTCGCTGTTCTTGTTCTGATTTGAGATGCAAAGCAACCATGAGACGAATACACAAAGCCAATGGGGTTAGCCAACGGAAGTTCTGGACATCGACGCCTGAAGCTTCGTTGACCAATAATTCATGGCAGTAATAAATTATGTTTTGCATAGAAAGGAACAAGACAAAGGGTAGTGGCATAGAGGAAGAATTAATTATTCTTCCTCTATGGCCCTAGTGTGAGAAGTGGTTATTATTAAACCGAATGTCATTCTGAAATTTGCCATAATTTAAACCTCTACTAAATTTACTTTTGAATGATGCTATTATTTCGTGTACGTTGAAATGCAGAAATTTGGGGGACTGCGGAAAAGAGGTTTGTTGGACCATTAGCGCATCTTTCATCATCAAAGGCGGAATCCTTGCGGCACCACGAACATAAATCCTTATTTATCCTAATTCTGGTAATCCTGTACCTTGCATATAGCCTGCATTTCACAGGATATCAGCTGAATTCTACGTTCACCTGTCGTTGTGCGTGATCATCATGGATCATCCCATTAGTAATTACTAAACCGTCATCATTTGATAATAGTATAACACGTAATAGGTCTTATTCACCTGTATCACCGGTACACGCCCATATTGGTTAAAAATAAACCGGCGGCCTACATGAATAGCCATTGAATCCTTGTATTGTTCTGCATGCTGTGTATACATAATAATGCACGTAATTCGCAGAGCGTGATCCATTGGCCAGAAGCGACTTCTTGTCATCTGGATTAATTGATCACTTTGCGACAGGATAAGCTATCATGATTGTGTGGATACAGCACTCGGTTTACTGATAAGCCAAATAAAGAAACGCTGTGTAACCGAGCAGGGCCCGTTTCCCATTTTGCTATCAGTATTTATCACTCTTCAGTTTCTGCTGGAACTATGGTGCTATTAACCACAATACACTCTACTAATTGACGGGGGGCAAAGAATAGCTCAGTCGGTTTGACCGGTTGACTGCAATCCTATGCCGACCGTGGGTGTCGAGGTCCCGGGTTCGAGACCCGATTAGGCCACAAGCGCTATGATTGTTATTGTAATTCGTTATAATTATAATTCTTCGATGACTCTGCAGTTCTGCCCAACTGCAAAACAAGACCGGGCGCAGTGTACTACTCACTGTCTATGGTGGTATGCAGGATAAAAAACACTTGGGATTAATCGATAACGGTTTGGGTGGAGCCGTAAAACCCCACCGATACCATATCATGGCATGTCGATTTCTTGACGGAACGTCGACCCTGCAGATGTGCAGTCCTCGAACCGAGTTGCACCGGAACGGACCAGCAATAAAGTGGGACAAAACGTACTCTGTTTTGCCTTTAAGATAGGGTAAGATAAATTAAGATAATAAAATACAATAAATAAACAATACAATGCAATATAGTATAACACAATACAATATAACATAACAAGTACATAACAAAATATAATATATAACAACAAATAAAAATAATATAATATAATAATTAATATTATGAAACTCGTTGCGTGATGGTGAGGAAATGAGAAAATAAATATAATTATATTAAAATACTCGCATTTCATTGACATCTTATTACACCTACCAATTAACTCACGTTACGTAAAAATTACCTACTACATAATTGGCGTCCTTGGAGAGAAGGGGTGATCACCAATTAGTTCGCAGAATCATGTAAGAAATCGGAAACCGGAGCAATCATTGCTACTCCATAATTGTCATGCCAAGGATGTACTCGTTTACCCTAGCATTTGCAGGGTGACCGGATAGCTTAGTGGGTTAAACCGCTGACTACAATCCAATGCCGACCGTGGGGGTCGAGGTCCCGGGTTCGAGACCCGATCAGGCCAGGGGCGTTATGATTGTGAATTATAATTGTAATTCGTTATAATTGTAATTCTTCGGTGACTCTGCAGTGCTGCCCAACTGCATAACAAGGCCGGGCGCTGTGTACTACTGTCTATGGTGCTATGCAGGATAAATAACCCTTGGGATTTATCGATAAGAGTAGGGGGAAACCCCGGTCCCGGGCTTTCTGTTCTGGCGCCCGTATCATCCGATCGGATTGGGTGGAGCCGTAAAACCCCATCACTCACTCACCCAGCATTTGTAAATCTGAATACACGTACACCAACCCACTGGATACAACCCATGAGATTCTGAATGTTTTATTCAAAGCAAGAGCCAATCTACCTCTGACCTCTCATTCCTGTCTTGTACTCGGTGTAAATCATGACCTGCCATGCATATAATTATAGGCCTGCTGCACTTGACTATAAACGCAAGGCTCCGACATATAGCGTTACATAAATAAGCAATGAGCAATGAGCCTCCTACAATAAATCCTTTGTGGAAAAGAAAGGCGGATTTTGACAGCCCATTCGTTCTGACAGCCCATTCGTTGAATCAGCACTCACGTGTATGATAATGGAGATATGCTTCAGTCACTGCTCTGATGATTTTGATAAAACTGTCACGAGAGATCGCTCGATCACTCATTTAATCGTCTGGAAATCGACAATGAATGCATAAACGATCATTGCGTCATTATTTTGATATCTGAAGTGATAATTGTCTGCAACACCAGTTTAGGGTCACCGATAAAACCTTTGTAAACGTGGCATATATGCTCTGTCCATTAGTGTCCAAACAATGAAAAGGACAGACATGGACAGAACGGAGTATATATACCGTAGTTTGCGTTTATTGACGAGACTCTGCGCCTCAAAAAAAAAAAAAAAAAAAAAAAAAAAAACCAACAAAAAAACATGACAACAAAGGTATCGAATCGTGATGAAACTGAACAGGGAACGGTCGTGTTTGACTGTGGTGTAATCTATAAGCTCTATCCTAGGGTTGTCATGATAAATGGGCACTCCCGAATCAGAGCAAACACGCGAAGTATAAAGCCGAGTTATCTCACATCGTCCATTTGTCGATGTCAAAATCTCACGATTGGTCCATTACTTAACTCTTTCGCTCGGCTTCTTTTGAAATGTCAAAACGTTTACAAGTCTAGTGATATATTTTAGCCGACGGACAATCACCAGCTCTTTGTGATCATTCATGTAGCGATCTGTCGTGTTTTATTTGTTGATTTCGTCTTGGTGTGCAATTTCCGATTCCACTTGGCGTTGTCTTGGTTTGTATGGATGGTTTCCTGGAAAGTGACATCGTTTCAACAACGCAGACATACGCCTGTCAATTCTGCGTGTTGTCAAATGGGCGGCGTTCCGAGTCCTTGTTTCAGTACAAGTGTTTGCGTGTGATTAAGGTGACATATTCAAAGATTCTAAGGTGACAGATTCTCGACAAAAGTCATTTCTCGACTAGATTGACATGCACGTCACGAGAGCTCGCACCCAACTTTATAAGCGTACGTAATGACCGATATCCTAACTTTCATCCATTACTTGTGGATGACCTCTACAACATTCTCCAGGGTTGTTCTGCGCGTATCCTCATGGTGTACTCGATCGGGTTTATCTATCAGTTTAAGGCGCTCATTCTACGTCTATATCTTCCTGTTCTTTTTGTCCCACATGAAATAACTTTCATGTTGCTCTTTCCAGCGATAATGTATGCTGACCATTTTTCGTTCATTGCCTCCATTCTGTGATGTCTTTGATCTCTCCGTTCTGTCTCATATAGCTTCTTTCTCGGTCTTGTCCTCAAGGGAGTTGCTCATTGTCCAGCTCTGATTTTCCAAGCTGCGTGTGGGGAGCTCCGGATAGTTCAGTGGGTTAAACCGGCTGACTACAATCCTATACCGACCGTGGTGGTCGAGGTTCGAGGCCGATCAGGCCAGGGGCGTTATGATTGTGAATTATAATTGTAATCCGTTATAATTGTAATTCTTCTGTGACTCTGCAGTGCTGCCCAACTGCGTAACAAGGCCGGGTGCTGTATACTACTGTCTATGGTGCTATGCAGGATAAATAACCCTTGGGATTTATCGATAAGAGTAGGAGGAAACCCCGGTCCCGGGCTTTCTGTTCTGGCGCCCGTATCATCCGATCGATTTGAGTGGAGCCGTAAAACCCCATCACGTATTCAAGCTGTGTTTCGTCACTTGCCTCCAGATTGTTTTCTAATCATTGTCTGCTCCAGATTTCACCGTTCACAGGTTATGTCCAGTCTGTGTCTTGAACGGGTTTCCTATTGCTGTCCATGGTAACCACATCGTTCCTTCTCATTTTTCTTTTTCATTTTTTTCGGAGATTATGCATCTATCATGCTGCTTCAATACATTGATATTCAATACCTATATAAACAGGCGTATTCAATGTCTCCAAGTCTGCCGCCAAGTTGAAATGAACTATCCGCATGGCAGTTGTTTTCATGAGCCATTGTGGCTAATGCTTTAGTGACAGGATTCGGACAATTGCAAATAGGGTCGCAGACTGTAAACAAATTTTGAGCACCTGACCCATTTTTCCCTCTCAACCCCACTAGGTTGGCAGGAAGCAGTTTCTTTCCCTTGGGCGCTCCAGGGAAAATCCTCTTATTTGGGTTTTTTTTCACGAGGAATTTAAGCCGAAGGAATTCTTGCCGCTCGATGGGCCACGCACTGATAAGTCTGCGGGTGCCCCCCTAGAATGTCGGTGAGATTAGTCGATGCCATCTTGCCTTATCTCTGAGATAATCTCCGTATGCGGAAATTCTTCCCTGGGAGTGCGGCGACTTCGGTGCTTCAAGCGTGAGGGCAGTTTCTCATTCGTTCAATAACTCACACCTAATTAACCTCGATATTCAATCTGGCTAAACTAGATTGGATATTTCAAAGTGAATATTTACCTCTAAGATTGCAAAGATATTCTTATCATGTAGTAATTATATGTTAATACAGGGAGATCAGTCGCAAAGTGCCTCATCCCTTTGCCGTTATGAATATTTCATTCTTTCTTCTAGCAGAAGAACAGAGACAGAGCCCTCATGGTACATGTCGATTCAATTCTCCTCGTGTACGTAAAGAAAAAACAATTATTCTCAACAGATTTATCTCCCGAGAATAAAGCGATCCAAGTTTCTTTTCTCCTGTTTTCAGGAAGGATTTTTTTTGCCCGTCATTTAGTTTTATTTCCCCATTTGCGGTAGGTTGGGACGAAGTGCAAAATTAGAAGAACTGTATATAAGCAGCATATACGACTATTCTCCCAGCCATTATAGCTATACCACGGGGCTCGTTCCCTCTTAAACATGTCTCTAATGATAGAGGTCTATTTCTTGAACTTATTGGTTCGGAAGACTCGCAAGTCTTTATGTCGACTAGTGAGCACAACTCTGAGCGTAGAATTTGTAGCACACAGGAGCCACAACGCGGCCCTTATTTTATTAGTATGCATACGCAATTTAGATACAAATAGGCTGAATAATTTTATGGTTTGTAGGTCAACATTTGAATACATGCACCATCTGTTAATTAGTGGATGTGTAGATACATTAAACCATAAATTACTTGTTACTAATTATACAGTGGATGGGTCTGTTTAATTATGAGTTCTAAAAACCTAAAATTATAATAAAAATTATTTTCATGATGTTACCATGGTTATCTAATGAAGGTTCAGACAAAAAAATTTATTGCAAAAGAATTGTGTTCAATGTTGATGATTTCATTTATAGCGAGCATGGAATCAATTTCTTGTTTCCGAGAAAGGAAGCCCCTCTGCAGTTGTGGGTTCCATGTGCAATTAACAACTAATCGATTTCTGGGGCGTGGAACCCATTCGCGATCACAAAACTAGTTTGATAAACATTTCTTAATTTAGAAAACAAATTTTATAGACTCCGTAGCAAATGCTGGGCGCAATGCATTCTGGTCTAGGTGGCAAATAGGTCACAGTGTTAATGCATCATTATTGTACTCAGAAGAATTACCTCAGAAGTCGGCGTTGCTCTTCTTTGCGATCAAACCTATTTATTGACCCCACGTTACCATTCCCAGAAGCGGAAAGCCCATCCCAAAAGTATGAATAATCCACCTCGCATATTGCCATACAGTCCTCCGTCAATGCCGTGCTTCCCTCCACTCCTCAACGGTTGCTACAGCATCATAAGGTCACCCGCACTGGGGCATTTAGTATTAAGGCTTCGAGGCTGATTAGACTCTCCATAATCACTTCATGATCCATACTGTCCGGCAACGGTGACTTATAACTTCTGGAACTTATATGTTGCAATTACCCAAGACCTTCAATCTTGAGCAAGCCTTCCGTACTAATTATACCAGCACTGGCAATCAATGGGATAAATATCCATTGAATGAATCAGACTGTATCGGACAAGTCAGAACATTGTAAATCACATTGCACTTGGCTATGTACAGCAACCATACCTGTTTCGTCATGTTTCGTGGTCGCGGAAACAACGTCAGCCAATGTAGGCACGAATGAAACATTCACAAGAACGTCTACACGTTAAGAGGTGATCTTCGAAGACTGGCTACCTAGCGAGAACAGTGGTTGAATAGGGGTGTTATGCTTAAGCCAATGTTATTTAGTCAAGACTACATATTCCGGGCGTTATAATTTAAGTTTCATAAAATCAGTTGGATAAACAAGATCACATTTTGTTGGTACAAAGTAATTGGAATCAAGCTATCATGAATGGTATAAAACGAACCAAAATTGATTTTGCTAATTCGTGAGTCGCTCACTCTCGGTTTCTTTGCATAGTAGCGCACAAAACTCAAGAGTATAGGAGATATATAGATAAAAAAAGGAGACCGTGACAAGAACATATGATTCAGCAATGACTTGCACCCAGCGCATTATGTACACTGTAAGCATTTCTAGAGACTACAATCTGTTTCGTCGAGGGAGAGATTTTGCTCGGCATCCTCAGCATTAGATAGTAATGGAACTCCATGCTGCATTAAAAGAACCCCGCTGAAGCAATACTCATTGTCTGTCACTGAAAAAGGGCGATTACTTTAGAGAGACAAGCTGGTGATGTTTTAATTCAAACTTCGCCTTTAGTGTGGATGTCATTCCTTTTGTCCATCTCGTTATTCAAGGATTAACCGGTAGAAATATCAAAGAACTGCTTTGAGTGCAGGTAGATCGCAGTTATCATATATGCGTGCATACATGTGGCTTTGAGCTCATGGGCGTGACTCGGTGAAGACATGTCATTAAAGACTAATTGGGGAAAAAGTTAAGGTACCGTAAACAAGTTAATCGATGTCACCGATCAATCCACTACCGATACTTATTTTTTCGCCAAGAATCATATGTGCCATGAATAAAACAAATCCAGGGCTCTCGATGAGGCAATGAGTGCTGGCAATCTGGAATGGGCAAAGAGGGCGGGAGCACTTCACGGTCAGCACACACCTAATCAGCCCTGCAGCGCTGATGGCTGGCCACGTGCAGCTGACCCCTAAGTGGTCATACCAGCCCTAGGCACTATATGTCATGCAGCACGACGAGTTTATATACCTTCAGTAACAGTGTTTGGATATCAGACCAATCGATGCTAATGCTTATTTGATCTTTGAATCCTATAACGATCAATTGATGGGCAGTCCAGAATTGACATCGTGGGCAGTGAGCAGTGGTTATCTTGGCTCTTGTATCTTGCGTATTCCATTCACGATGCTCCTCGTGATTGATGGTCGTTTTGGATGTTTGGAGACTCTTTGGTGCAGCTGGTCCCAATACCTCAATGTAACCGTCGAACACAGGTGCAATCCAAAAGAGTGCTCGGTATATAATTTGGAATTCCATCAGAAACCGCAGACCATAGAAGCTTCTTATCTCGTCCCTGGCGAAGCAGACGTGTCAACATCTAAACATGTCTCGGCATGAACATTTCCAATTCTCCTGTCCATTGCGAATTATCTGAGCTGGGCTTATATCGCGGGGTGTTGAAGGACGGGACCTGAATTCATTTCCGCGCCGGAAGGAAGTGGGAATGCGACTGTGGCTGCAAACAAGCTTTGCTTTTAAGGGTATACTGTTATTAACGATTTCTTGTTACAGCTCTGGTTTCACACAGTGCTGTGCACAAGCTATATACACGTAAGACATGTCTAGCTATATTTTGTTGGCCTCATTTGTTCATACTTATATACACTTCTGATTTCAACTGTAGGCATCACACGATCAGACTCCATGCAACGAAAAGAAGACAAAAGTTGAAGTACGATCGAAGATTATGCAAGTAAACAATGATTTGCCCTTAATGAGCTCCAGCATACACGCCTTCATCTTTACAATGTATCACAAGAAAAAACCCCACAAAACCCCGTTCTTATGAATGCATATACATGTATATTAGAACAAAAGCACTGTGGTTACATGCTCAGTATACACGCAGCCAGACAACCGAAACGACAAGCAAGGATTATCGTTGCTGAAGGGAGAGCATCTGCATCGATGCAACCTAGGCAGCCATGAACAATAAGAGCAACACGTTAGTGAGATGGTTTTTCGAATGAAGCGAAATCGAAGAGGACAATGTCATAATGTGACCAATTATACGGATATTTGTGACGCCGTAGGATTTGCAATCAGACTAAAACAAAAGTACGTTTTAACTCGCTTGTAATTATCGTTTCTTTGCATGGAACGAAGGGTAGACACTAGTGTGTTACATGTAGACATGCATGCAACCTTTGTTCGGTTATTTACGTAGTGATATTCATCATGGATCCTCTGATATCTTTCTCACATACATTACCCACATTAAATACATAAAGTTAACTATAGCCTCAAGAACAATCGTTTTATGACATGCGTTTCATATTCATATCTATAATAATTGATTTTACTATCAAATATAGATTCTTTAAATGAGGGCAATGCATCAAAACTTGTATACAACGCCCTAACTAGTTGAATCTGAACTAACAACATGCAAATTGATAGAAGCAGTAGTTCTTTCAAGCTGTGCAGACACCTGACAGCTATCTTCACCTGAAATAATCAACAAAGCCAACAGAAAAAAAGGTAAATAGTCAACAGGTGCAACTCTTTGCAACTACCTTCTTAGTTTGTTGATTGCACATTCCTGATTAGCCGGGAATTTCTGAGGTATTTACATCACATTTACGTGTATTTACGTGTTCTTAACTCTTAATGTGTATCTTATATCATAATACCACCATTGTGCTATTTGATTCTGCTTCTCATAGATTGATGATACAGCTATCCATCATTATTGTACGCCCATTCTCCTGGTTGGGATAACAGCGATACAATAAACATAGGTATATAATCAAAAGGATTCCGCAGATTTGGATGTTAAGGAAAAGAGCAATCCTGTGCATAGCATTTTTAGACAACATCAGGTATGGTAAGGATAAAAATGAATCATTATAATTACTAGTATTGCGAATTAAGCCGTTCTTTGGAATATTTATTTCTTTGAGTTGTTTATCTCCACAAACAATTATTTGGGAATTCCATGACGTCACACTTTTTTACCCTTTAGGCTTGCTCATGAGACTTCATAGCAACTTTGAAGTAATGAAAAATAATTATGCATAGGACAACGTACACTTAATAGAGGAATGCTGTTTACAATCAACGAAAAGAGGTCACAATGTTGACTTAAAGACCCTGTCAATCAAGCATAATACTGCATGATCAGTCCAGCCAAAATGTGTATTTACCATCGCCGATATTGAGCGCAACGCAAAGCAATGGGCACGAAATGAAATTGGAGCAGAAATAGGAGCCAGGGTTGATGAAGCGGGTGGCAGAGAGCCAAGGGCTTTTCTGATGACAATAGAACGTGGCTTGGGGCCTGGGAACTTAGATTAAGCGCCCTTGCTTTATCTATGCGATGCACGTTGGTCGCCACTTCTGGTAATGGCCTTCAGCTCCAATGCAAGAAGAGAAGATCTAGGTCATTCTGTGATATGTCGTTTTCCTTTTGTGCGGACTGCGCAATTGATTGATTGATTTGGCTGCGTGCAATGAATTTATGAATAGAGATTGTTAAACATTATTCAGTTGTGATCGCATGCAATTGCAATTGCAATTGAAAAAAAAAAAAAAAAAAAAAAGAACAAAAAATGAAAAAAAGAAAAAAAAAACCCCACATATTTCACTGCACGTGGAACAGAGGCTTTACTGTGACCTAGTTTCATTATTTATTTCATCGGCAGATAAATAACTGATCTTTGGTCTGGTTGTGTGTTCGAATAATTATTTTTCACTTTTCGTTAGGAAAGCAAATACAAACGAATCATTGCTGTACGCTGTTTGTGGTCACCCTCGCGAAATGATTCCTTATGAATTATAATATTATGATCAGCGATTGCTGTATCTTGGGCATTCAGTATATAACACTTTGATCATTGGATGCGCACATTTCAATCATATTTTATGATGTCATATTTTATATTGCCTTTACCCTTACAGCTCTGCCACAAGCTCCCCACAATCTCAGCCTGGCTCACATCCTGGCCACTGCGGCCATTGTGAAATGGGAAACAGAAAGAACAGATCCAAACATTGGTCAGTTTGAGATGACCCTGCTCACCATTCCTAGCACCACTGCTAACAACTTGGACAACGAAGGATCGTCTATCATCGAAGCGTATCGTACAACGCAGAAGGCGCAAGTACCCAGTGTGCGAGGCACCGTCACCCGTCTTTCTCTGTCAGGCGGCCTCAGGACATACACACTGCAGGACTTATATCCGGACACTGAGTATCAGCTGTATATGGTGGCTGTGAATGCCGACGGAATGAGCAATGCGAGTAGCGTGGCCTCCTTCAGAACCCCTGCAAGTTAGTATCACTAAGTAACAATATCATGCAAAGCATTTCGTGTTTTATTGTTGTTATTTATATTTTTTATTTATTATTATTATTTTTTTTTAATATTTAAAATCTTTTGACATAGTTGGACAATCTGCGTACGTAATGAATGTGATAAATCATGTCTTAGACGACAAGCCAGGGGGCCTACTGAAAGTGACCATCTTAGATATGCGGTCATCTTACACAGAATGGTCATAGCAACATCAATGTCAGGGTACTTATATTATTCTCATGCATGCTTGTATATTTGTACATCGCATCATTTGCATGGCCCTCCATAGCTTGCGATTGTTTGGTTGTTTGATCCAATAGAATACTTGAGAACAGAGGCAAATGTTGAAACCAAAATGAAGCCTTTGAAAGCCCCCATATAGCGCTAATACTGTTTGATCAACACACGTACATCCAGTGTGAAAACGGCGCTAATATCCGAATCATGCACTTTGACGCCATAAGCAGAAACTGAATTAGTTGGTGATCTTCAGCGATCGTGGCGTTCATGCTCTGATCGTAATTAAATATCGCAGTCAAAACACAAATGTTGTGTTACGCCTCGCGTCAAACGAAATAGAAGCCTGTTCACTTTATCGAGTCAATTGAAGTGGATCGGTATGCAGGTACACGGTGGTTATCCTTGTAAGAGCAATATTTTCGTTATAGATATTATATGGTCGTCTTAAACAAGTGACTACATTATAAAGCCCCGAACTGCCTTGACGTTGGGCCCGCTTTATAGGTAAGGGTAATCTCGTTCCTGCATGAGTTTCTACTCTGGTGCCAAAATAACACAGCTTGCCAAGAATCGTTGCACAATCGCAGTACAGATATTTTCCTATTTTTATTTGCGATGAAGCAATTGCGTTATAATAATTATTATGGTGTTGTGCAGTCCCAGAGTGTTGTGCGTGATTATGAATAACAAGGGGTGGATTTTCAGTATACTGAATGGATCACATAATTATACTTGGACCAATTTATTAAAGACGAATGCAGTATTGACATTAGTTCCACAATATGTAACCAAGGATCGTGCTGAATTTTCGCTTAGTTGCCCGGGGAGCTGCTTCCATTGCCCGAATAATGATCTTAATTTGGTCCAAATTTCTGGAGACAAATTAGTTTAGTTTAACATATCATACATATTCTGCCACCAGGGCTCGAAATAAGAGAAAAGGTTTACTCGCCACGTGGCGAGTAAACAGGGAATTTTTATTCGCCAAAATATATTCTTACTCGCCAGAAATTCTGACATAAAATATAGCATAAAACGCAATTATTTTATCCATGTAGGTTCTTGATACATTCTATGTCACTTTTTCAGTCCCTTTTAATTTATGTCGATCGTATGTGACAATGCACTAGCTGCCATATAGCGCACCTTTATCTAATTAGCAATGCGTCAAAAGCATTCAATACTATCACTAAAAAGTGTGTTTCCCTCTACTGGGTTATGCTGGTATGTTGTTATGGCCACGTGTTCACTCTGAATTAGGTGAGCCAACACAGCCAACAAATGAAAATTACAAACGAAAACGCACAGACTTGTTGACGCTGCAAATCCTTTGATCGACCCTTTGCGGGAATCTTCAAAAAGAATGATAAAAAAATAGATAACTCGAGCGTTAACTAAACCGTGTCAACTTACATATTGGAGCATGAGTTGGAATCAACTTCCGATTCCAAATTTCGTGTCAGTGAGGGGATGATGGAAGCAATGATTCATCAACCGCTGCTACAACATGTACTATAGTAGTCAGACTAACTACCAGTATAACATACTATATACATGTACACCTAAGATGTGACTTAATTATAAAAGATGTGAATGCAGTACATTGTATAAAACTATAAGCAACGGCGGCGCCACAATTAACTCGCCCGATCTGGCGTTGACATGGCGTCAGCTAATTCAAACTGCTCGCATGATATTAGGCGCCTGCATGGGCTCAAAAGTTTCAGTTTTTTAACTGGGGATTGACCAAAAATCTCTTGCTTGGGATTGACCAAAGAATCTGGGGCCGATTCCAGAAAGAAACTTAACTTTGGGACTTAAATTAAGTCCTCAAGGCGTTAAGTTAAGTTTTCAGGTTAAGTCGATTCCACAAACGCATTTTTGCTGAACTTAACTTAAGTAGCGTATACCGGATTTGGCTATCTGCCAAGGAACGTATAACACATGACAGGAAATTTGATCAGTGGTAAACGAACCTTGCAACATGCCTTTTATGAACTGTTTATGATTTTTCCGAAACTTTATCGAAAACGAAAGCATCACAAACGCGAAATGCGAGTGTATAGCGTCGTTCATTCCTAATCATAACGCAACAAGTGCGCTTTTTCCGCTTTACGATCATAACGTTTTTTTTTTTTTTTTTTTTCATAACGCTTTTATTATTATTTTTATTTTTTATTTTATTTTTTTTTTATTTTTTTATGACGCCTTCCAGAGCATTGCTCCTGTCTGGAAGGCTCCTTCTAGATATTGACACCATAGCATTAATTGGAGAGCGAAATTTTTACTCGCCATCTGGCGACCATTCTTGATATTTTTACTCGCCAGTGAGAATTTTTACTCGCCATTGGCGAGTAGTTGAGTCTTATTTCGAGCCCTGTGTTGTGATGACATCTGACACCATTATTTTATTTGTTTGCAGCAACAGTTGAGGCATTAGATATGGTGCAAGTGAAGCCTGGCGAGGTGATCATCGTGTCTTTGATCGTCAGCGCATGGATATGTGCCATCATTCTATTTCTACACAAATGGGGCAAAATCCGCATTATTCAGCCATCAGAGCCGCGCTTTGAACACGCACCCAAAAACCTTGACACCATAAAAGTGGTGAAAACTCCGACTGAGAGTGTGATCTATCGCAGTTATTCAAAGAACTTTTCACAAGCAGTGCAAACTAGAGAGAAACGCAGAATAGAACGGATGAACACCATGCCCAACATCAAGGTGCCGAGTCATCCAACCAAAAATTCAACGAAGAAATCCAGCGGGAAAGTGATGAAAAAGCGACAAACTGTACCAAACATCCAGGTGGTTCAAAAAGAGTCAACTGGCTTGGGGAGGTTGAAGGAGATTGAAGAGGGGAATGGGGACTGTGCGGAGGTGGTGGTTCAAGGTGACTATGGATCCCTCGAGACAAGTTTCATCACTGCGTCCAAAGCTTGAAATGTTGTTTGTATTTGAAAGCAATTATGTGATTGAGTATGGTTCTCGACAGGAGAGAAATGCTCAGATTTTATTTAGCACAATAGGCTGGCCTCTTGTCACGGTTGCGTTGTTGTCTCGACTTTAATTGAAATATACACACGCTTTTTATAAAAAGAAAAAAATGTCGCATTCCAAAGCTTCTTTTGTTGATTAGTGAGTTTAAGGTAACTAGTTCTCACAATCCGTCCTTTAATGGAAAAAAACAATCGAGTGTGAATCCTTCAAAGAATGGCCCCAGAATTCGAATTGCCTTTTTAGCAAGTTAAAAAAAGCCACCAATTGAGTTGATATTCCAATCGAGGTTGAGTTAATAAAAATCTAAGCCCTCTATGGTGTTGGACATGCAACGGAATTCGGTCGGTTCGATTGGTTGGCTCGGTTTCAATTCTTACGCAAGTAAACAGAGAGGCTTATTCAAATAGAATTAATAGATGGACCGTTCATTTTAGCTTATAGTTATCCCTTCATGGCATCATGCATTGATTAGGTGGCGCCCAACATCAATAGGAGATTCCTCGCATCTTCCCACTCTACCAGCGAACCGCTCTTGGGCATGCTCCTATGCAAATTTAAAGGGAAAATGATAAATATAATAATTGTATTTGAATGAACCTCCACAATTTATTATAATAATATATAATACATGATCTCATTCTATACTATATATATAAATTATATACAGGTCTAAGTGTATATTCATAATGATTACATGTACATGTATTGGATAAAAAAAAGAAATAAAAAAAAATAATAATAATAATAATAATAATAATAATAATAATAATAATAATAATAATAATAATAATAAAGAAAAAGAAGAGAAAAAAAAAAGAGAAGAGAAGGATTATAAGATATATCATAGTATAGCCAATAATTATAGAAACATACGCTACATGGTTCACAGACAATGAGATGGTAGATTGATTTCGAAAGTTTTCACCTTAAAATTTAATTCAATTACCGGGCTATATGGAGCATTGACCCGTGGACATAATTATGTGGGTCTTTTGTTTATCACCCAGCAACAATTTGAGACATGACATGTGGAAGCAGGGTTATTGGTTCGGTTCTGCGCACTTGACAAGTTACGGGCGTTTGGGTTAATTTGTTGCAGCAGGTGGGATAGGATCAAAATGGATTATCAAGTGAGATGTCAGATCCTTCAACATAGACACAGCAAATGTCTCTCTGTCCAAAGTGTGTTCGAGAATACGTATGGCATTCGAGCCCCAAAGAGAAATTTGTGAAAAACATTAGGCATATATACAGAGTGGGCCAAAAGTAGTCTATCTACTCCATGTTAACGATTTAAATGTTTTTCAATGCCGCTGCGCATTTCTAATAAAGTGTTACAAAACCATCCGATATGCATCGCCTTGTCCTATAAAGTATGAGACGATAGATCCATTTATAAGGAACGTTTTCCCTTCGTGTTCCCTTCGTGTGCGCTTAATGTCGAATACAACGGGAAGGATAACCGTTTATATGTTTATATGTACTATGAAATACTCGAGGGGATTCCGTGTCAACAAAATACCCGAGGAGATCCCGTGTGACCTTATACTTATCATTTCTATTCCAACGTCATCGACGTTGATGCCAATTTATCTCAATTAAAAGAGTGCTCTCTGTTAAGGTCACATGGCTTTAATGAACACTGACATGATGTTTAAGTCTAGTATGGCTCTATAAACTATGGCAATGTATTATACTTTTGGGACAGAGAATTCACGAACATACATCCATCGCTGATGGCTGACAAGTACCAAATGACCCCTATTGTTGAAAACAGTCCATTCCCACTAAAGATACAAAGTTCACACCGATATACTGATACCATCAACAGAAGGGCTTCCAACTATACATGTAGATCCATGCTTTACACGCTAAATTGACGGCTTCCACTCATCCACTAACCCAGCATATAAAAACACACGTTTCCAATCCAACTTGCAGTAACAAGATCAGACACAGTCACCAGTCTCCAAGTACTTACAACAGACCACATCAACAGACCCCGAGATCTCCCTGTGATCATTCATCTTTGTAATTTGCTCTCATGGTAACATTAAAGTCGCTATGGACTAGACAGACGTCGTCCTGGTTATTCTGGATCATTTTTGAGATTATTCATCTGTGCTGGATATTAATGTAGAGGTGGAGTCACTTCACTCTCAGCTTTCCGCGATATTTCCACTTTTGGCGGCAAACAGGGCCCCGGACTATGGATACGCTTCATTGAACGTACAAATAAGGCATCGCTCTCGTACTATCGTATAGAGTTATAGACTTTTGAGAGTGCTATTGTTGTGACAGCAGCACTAGAGTGCTTATTTCTTATAATCAAAACAAAGCAGAACGCTTGTATTGAAGCGCCATTAATGCTTCTTCAGGGGCCCATCTGATTTAGCTCTCTTCGCGATCACACGACACTTACATTTAAATGTTTTTCCCTAATTCGAAATGGACTTTTTACTTGATTTCTTTGCATAAATGGACGCGGAATAACTTACTCATACCAGATAGTTATTGTTTGGAAGTATTTATTCATTTTAACAAATTTTAGAGTTTTGTTTTTAACATGGAGTAGATAGACTACCTTTGGCTCACTCTGTATAATTCCTAATGTTATAAGCCCCCTAATCATAATATCCCGACACCTCCGGGTTGAATAGAGCAAACTCCCCAGGGTTGTCTTATGTGGATCACTCAATGCCGTCATGCTTGATTAGCACATGTGCGTCGAACCGAGCGAATGGACCGAACCGCGCCTCATGTCGCTCTGTCCTGTGGCAATAAATTATAATAGTGACGTCAAGACTGTCCTGGCCCAAAATAAGAGCAAAACGTCTGCCAGTTTTGGTAATTCGTTGACCTCGCTAGCAACAGATGTCACTTATATTGGCCTAATCACCAATATCGGTTGTTTGCGGAGACAAATAGATGATATAAAGCGAATGAATGGCTAGTAAGCTTCTTTCAGAGCTCAGCCCTTTATTGCGGTGGTAGTAACACATGCACTAAACACTACACACTCAAGACCCAAACATAGCAACAATGTGCCTCTGAGATGATTAGCAGATAAACGGGGCAATGCCTTGTGCTGCTTGACATGTATATCGACAAACTTTGAATGTGGGACGAGGTCAAAATCAAGATTGAGTGTCTGTTGCCAGGAGACAGACAAGAGCGGTTCTGCTTCCTTTGCATAAGCACTCTCCCAAAAGCAATTCATCATAACATAATTGTTTAGCACACAAGCGGTTTGTGGTTATGCTAATTATCATTACTGTTTTTTTTTTATTCGCTGTAATGCTGGGTAAATACGTGCAGGAATATCAAACAAGCAATTAATGTCTCTAACCTCTCAAAGGGGTTTTGCTCGAGTTTCTGGATAATTAACTTAAGTCTAATTGACCGGTGTTTAGCTTCAGCTTCAATGATTATTTATTGTGTTGAGTCGTTGGCCATATTCAGTATTCACCCATGGGGTATGGGGTAACACCAACGGGGTATAGTGTGCTTTTATCACCTCATTCAGACCCATTTGATGTGCATGTTTTCAGGACTAAACATAAATCATGGGCAGTCTTCCTGGCATAACTGCCCGCTACATATACAGACTATTCGTCGGTCAAGGTTGTTTCTGACCAGAAGAGAGACATTTCCCATGGTCACTTCCTTTGCAATCAATGAGGGTGACCTTTACCGGGTGATAATATTTCTATTTAAAGGTTACAACTGATACAATATTGTGTTAATTTAGGCGAGATAATGAAATATCCCCATGGGATATTTTGGAAAATCATTCATCTCATTTGGAACCAGGAATTGCGCAAGATTACTTTGTTTGTACACCATATTCCTCCCATTCACTAAACGTTCAGCTCGTATGCATAGATTTTAGAAAATGAACAATATTTTGACTTATTATACCGAGGAAAACTATATGATAGTTTACTATTAGTTTATTTTTTCTCAGTTCATGCATGATAACATTTCTGCGGAGAAAAATAATATAAACAAACCATTACATGAAGATATCACAAATTCTGCATATACCGTGTCAAAATTAGTTAATGGGGTTGTTTAGCCTTCTTTCCTAGGACCACTTTTTCTCAAGTGGATATTTGGTGAATGTGTCATCTTGGAATGGGGGCATGGAATGTTCACAATTCATAACCCAATTAACCAAATACAGCAGATTTGTGAAGGGGAAAGGTTGTACGATTGAAGGCAGGGATAAGAGAACTATTTTTTTCCCATTAATTAAACTACTGACAATCATAAATAATGTCTTCATTTCAACAAGGTCTTTAGATAATACCGAATTTGTTCAAGTATCTTACTCAAAGAAGCCAGAAATTCACGGGTAGAATTGATGGAAGTTCCACATACGTTCCACAAACGTTAAATGAATCTTTTGGTGTTATTGGGGCTCTGCACTCAGGATAATAGATTTGCACGATGTTCACTTCAAATTTATGGAAATACGCTAAGCACCAATGCGTTTTATGGCATAGTCCTGATGCTTGTTACGGAGGAGACAAATCTTGGGGACAACTCATTGCTCTTCAGCAGATTAATGGTCAAGGATATGTGTCGCCTTAGCTCTTATTTATTCCGCGGGTGCCCCATCGGAAGCCTAAAAAGGGAGAGACAACAGTGACGACCTTGTTCTGGGGTCACCAAGTGCAGAGGATAAGAGATCAAATAGATGGCTAAGTCAGAGGGTTAATGTATTCACTTTTGGATTTCTCTAGCCGACAATGAATTCATTGTGGGTTGGAGAAGCTGGTTGTTTTTGCCAAATATACAACGTTGGATGGTCGCTGTACCCGCCTCTTGTATCCCTAAATATGCGGATTTTCAGTTGAAAGATGGACACTCTATATATGTACAGACTGATTGATACACACAGATGTTTTCCTGACAACAGCATTTCAATTCTGAGGAAGGAAGCACTGATTCAATCGTTCCGAAGAAATGCATCTATTGCATTTGTTCATCAGATTTTCTGCGAAGTAAGAGAGCAACAACTATATGTATTCGCATGTGTGCAATGTTGGTGCACAGCGAAATGAGCGAATGAGCAGTCAGTCATAAGTTCACCTTGGTATGAATAGTGTCGTGATTTCACGATTCATAACGGCTTTGTGCATTATGAAAGCGCACAATGCTCATCCTCACGGACTGCTCGTTAACGCTCACACGCACCTTTCGTAAACGAAATTATTTCGTCCTTAGGACATCTACATACTAATGAAGACCATTATAATTAATTCGGCATGTGATTGACCGAGATGATTGAACGGATCGAGGTCCTCTGGGCATGAATACCCGGGGAAAAAATCCGTACAATGCAACAAAAATGTGAAATCTGATGATAATATCAGAAAGCGATTTCACACAATTATTATTCCAAATTTTTCAATAAAAAGGTTAATATTACCTAAATTGCACACCATGCGACATAAATGACCAACTTATTATATAGATAGGGCCTACATATAGTACAATATACTGTTTATTTAATTGCATGCATATTTAAAAATAAAAGTAGTATTTTCATTGATCAGAAGATAAAAACAAGGCTAGTCTTGATTGAAAACCTCAAAAAGCCACATGCTGCCTACACTTGAAAGAAAACTATTAAGGAAAATTTTAAATGAAAAATTTTCCTTATGTTACTTTACGTGTTGTTTTAAGGAAAATTTTAATTAAAAATTTTCCTCATGTTACTTTACGTGTTTTTTTGTTAAGGAAAATTTTAAATTAAAAATTTTCCTTATGTTACTTTACGTGTTTTTTTTTTTTTGTAAGTCTGTGAACGATTTTTTATGCGCCGTTGCGCGGAACTCCGTGAAGTATAATTCAGCAAATTTCCCACATTGATAGTACATGTCATTCTGCGGGTCTGATTTGAATTTGTAAGTTAAAGGTCGAAGGTCAAGGTCACAGCGATTTTTCAAAGTCTCAAATTTGATCGCTTCTAGCTCACTGATTAATTGAGCTGGGGTCTTGCAACATACATTAATCGATCCAGTGCGTTAATATGTACAACAATGCATGGCGCTGTTACTGCTCTCAGATGCATCGTTCTTGCGTAATCTGGCATAATAGTAATTACAACTTTTTTAAATGCCAATATCTTGGTTGTTAAGCGGATTGTGGCATTGAAATTTGCAGAGTATATTGCTAGTATAGCCATCTTATGTATTTATAAGTTTAATTGAGGTTGCATCAAGGTCAAGGTCATGGTGGTAGTTAAAGCATTTAATTGCATAAATTGATGATTATTTCGAATTTCGTAAATTTTGTAACTTTTCTGAGTTGCATACTACGTGTGCTGTCGAGTCCTAGAAGGAAATGTGATAATTCAGAATATTTGTGTGTTTTCGGTAAGAACACATATTAGGCAACACTTAGCCAATTTCATTGCTTGCTCCTAGATGCACCGTTCTTGCGTAATCTTGCATAATAGCAATTATGACTTTTTCAAATGCCGATATCTCTATGGTTATGTAAGTTGTGGACTTGAAATTTGCAGAGTATATGCCACGCATACACCTCTTACACAATCCTGATTTTAAATGAAGTTGCTTGAAGTTCAAGATCATTGTGGTCATAATTGTGGTCATGTATTCCGTTGAACAAAGTTTGGTACTGAATATTTTGACTTCGCTAATGTCTGTCAATTAGTAAGTTGCACTTATTAATGAAGCAAATTATTTCGGATTTACACTGAAAGTTTGAAGGTCAAAGATTAAAGGTCAAGGTCGCAGTGATTTTTCAAATTTGAAAACTCGATCGCCACCAACTCATTGACTAGTAATGCTATTGACTTGTAATTGGCATCAGCTGATTCAGTGCAGCAATATGTAAAATAAAGCTCGGAAGTATTTTTGCTCCTGGATGCACCGTTCTTGCGTAATCTTGCATAATAGCAATTATGACTTTTTCGAATACAAATATCTCGGTTGTTAAGCGGGTTGTGGCATTGAAAATTGCAGAGTATATTGCAAATATAGTTATCTTATGTAATTATAAGTTTAAATGAGATTGCATCAAGGTCAAGGTCATTGTGGTAATTAAAGCATTTAATTAGATAAATTGATGATTATTTCGAATTTCGTAATTTTTTTAACTTTTCTGAGTTGCATACAACGTGTGTTGTCGAGTCTTAGAAGGAAATGTGATAATTCAGAATATTTGTGTGTTTTCGGTCGGAACACATATTAGGCAACACTTAAAGGTCAAGGTCGCAGTGATTTTTCAAAGTTGAAAACGCGATCGCCACTAACTCATTGATTAGTAATGCTAACGACTTTTAACTGGCATTAAATGATTCAGTGCATCAATATGTAAATTAAAGCTCAGAAGTATTTTTGCTCCTAGATGCACCGTTCTTGCGTAATCTTGCGTAACAGTAATTAGGACTTTTTCAAATGCAAATATCTCGGTTGTTAAGCGGGTTGTGACATTGAAATTTGCAGAGTATATTGCTAGTACAGCCATCTTTTGAAATTATAAGTTTAAATTGGGTTACACCAAGGTCAAGGTCATTGTGGTAATTAAAGCATTTAATTGCACAAATTGATGATTATTTCAAATTTTGTTAATTTTGTAACTTTTCTGAGTTGCATACAACGTGTGTTGTCGAGTCTTGGAAGGAAATGTGATAATTCAGAATATTTGTGTGTTTTCGGTCGGAACACACATTAGGCAACACTTGAATTCGCTCATGTCTGTCAATTAGTAAGTTGCACTTATTAATGAAGCAAGTTATTTCGGATTAACACTGAAAGTTTGAAGGTCAAAGGTTAAAGGTCAAGGTCGCAGTGATTTTTCAAAGTTGAAAACGCGATCGCTAAAAACTCATTGACTAGTAATGCTAACGACTTGTAACTGGCATCAAATGATTCAGTGCATCAATATGTAAAATAAAGCTCCGAAGTATTTCTGCTCCTAGATGCACCGTTCTTGCGTAATCTTGCGAAATAGCAATTATGACTTTTTCAAAAGCCGATATCTCTATGGTTATGTAAGTTGTGCACTTGAAATTCGCAGAGCATATGCCACGCATACACCTCTTACGAAATCCTGATTTTAAATGAAGTTGCTTGAAGTTCAAGATCATTGTGGTCATTAAAGCATTTCATTGCAAAATTGATTTTTTTTTTAAATTCGTTTGATCATTAAACTTTTGTTGTCATCAAATTTGGCCAATTATGACGTTCTTCAATTGACTGTCTGGTGGAATACTGCAATGATAATTGGCTTAGCTTATTTCAATATAAGTCCACTGCACATAGCAAGTCTACTGGGCTGATCCCAGCTGATCTCTGATAGAGCCATAAATATGTCAACTTCTGTCAAGATGAAGACTGAGTTAGACT
>KB311071.1:59557-71966 GCA_000328365.1 Capitella teleta
CGTGGTGCACTCTGGCTGACCTTTTTACTGTTTCAGGATGAGAAACATGGTAGGTGTTCTAGAAAATCGCTTGTTAAAATAAGAAAAATAGCGAAAAAAAAAAAAAATTTCGCGCCTGACTGGTGGCAAAATGATTATTCTATCTATTTCCGAAAAGAAAACAAAAAAATATCCAGGGGTCTAGTCGCAGGACACGCTGATATGACGAGGCCCATTGTAAAAGATGGGGAACTCTGTGTTTCATCACAGCTCATGACGTCACGCCTAGTAGCAACATATCTCCCGCGAAATCGTTAGCGATGATATTTCTTGTGTGGGCCAGGCATAGGAATCATTTTTGGTGCATCAAATAACGACTCAAAGTCCATTTTTAACCAGTTCTCCCTCCCTTGAAACAGTAAAAAGGTCAGTCAGAGTGCACCACGCATGCGCTTTCGTTTCGTAAACAACAGAGATGTCCTTTTATGGAAAAGATGATCTGCTCTGATTGGCTGAAATCGATAGCTTCACGAGGGGAACGGGACCAATCAGCCATCAGCCAAACCAAGCCATCAGCTGACGTTTGCCTCCTATACTTCGCAATGGAAGCCATTCTCCCATAGGCGCAATGCTAACCCCGATATTCGGAATGCATTATTTCCTTACGCTTGCATCCAGGCATGGTGTTTTTGGCACGGAATGCTATCAATTGGTGCTATGAGTCAATAGAACATCACTTAAAATTTAGTTCCCCATCCCTTTAAGTTTCCAATAATGTTCAAAATTAATGTCATTACTTTTAAAGCCCTGCGTGGCTTAGCACCACCATATATCTGCTCCCTCATCAATGTTTATACACCTGCTCGCTCCCTTCGATCATCAAACTTCACATTGTTGTCTGTACCTAAATTTCATCTTCAATCATATTGTGGAAATCCAGAAGCATCAGATTAGTAAGCATTAATTCCGGGTTTTCTTACGAACGCATTCAACAGACCACACACCTGCATACACTCAATCAGTCACACGTACATCATTAAATTCTCATTGACCCCGCATTTAACCGACCCCACGGCCAAAGGTCACCTGACAAGTTTAATCAGGAATATTATGTTACACCAGACACGGTAACAAGAAGTTCAACATCCACGGAATATAGCACCGGACAGGGAAGCAATTAAGGTAGTCTGGGAAAAAGTGTAAGAAGCGAAGGACCCTCCACCGTTCTCTCGGTAGCGCAAATGACTTGATGTACTCAGAATAAATCATTGATAGTGGACAGGTGCCTCCCTCATCCTTTCTGCAGGGCACTGGTTCGTATACCCGTGATTAGGCAAGAGCTCCTAACGCATTAGAAGACAGCCAGGGGCTGAGATCTTACAATATGGCTACCGAACATTCGCCCATCAAGCACCCATCCTTTGGAACCGATTACCTAGCCCAACTTAAGACTTACTATTTTAACATTGCATTTTCTAGTATTTAATGATTTTCCTTTTTACCTCTGTTTGTACAGCGCATTTGAATGTTCTTTAATATTGCTGAAAATGCGTTTTAAATGTAGTAAATGAAATGAAATGAAAACGATGTAAAGACCTAAATGTCAACAGAATGTCAACAATGGGTTCGGATTTTCCGCCCAAAAATTACGGCAATACAGGAATATTTGCATTATTGCCTAAAATAGCCTCAATGATGCTCGAGCCATGACCTCCACAATAATCAAAGAAACTGGCCAAGGGAGGGTAAACAAACAAGCACCGTATCACTACAGTGCGAGCGTCACCTCGTTAAAAGACAATGATAGTTAAACATCAAACGAACGGTAAACAAAGAGGAAGATATTGATACGAACAGCTGTGCCGCTGGGAAGCTGAATCAATGGGGTTGAACTGGAGATGGTCTGATGAATGTCTATGCCATATGGCCCTTCGATCTGGCTCTCTGTTTAGCACATCATCGCTTCTTTCGTTGCTTGCTGTGAAGAAGTGAATAATGAGTGGTATCGATATTCACTCTATAGTACATGTACCACCAGTTGCTTTATACGTGATACTTCATATTCGCAGTCTATTTACTATGTTTACGCTAACCCCCGATTACCAATAGTTTCCTCTCCCTCAGTTTCCTTCAGATGAAATGCTGGCAGATGCTCCAGCAATCGATGACAAAAGTGTGATTTCTGGTTCCTGTCCTGACGTCCCTAGCAACCAAGATGCATCGAGTTGCTTAGCAACACCGTGTTCGGAGGATGCGGATTGCGAGGTTCCTGGTTTCCGGTGTTGTTCAAACGGGTGCATTGCCACATGTATGCTCTCCATCGGGGCATCTCCAGGTACAAAATAATGACACAACACAACAACCAGACCATCATGCAACGAAAACGTATAAAATAGCGAGAAAAGCAATTCGGTTTAACCGTTAATCGATAAAACACACTTGTAGCAGAGATACTCTATAGCATGGATTGATCGCTCACATTGGTATAATGTTGCCGTAGTTCGTTATGATCGCGACGGAATTCAAAGTGACTAAATACATACGGTTATCATTAATAACGGCTTGAAGAAAAGGTCAAGATCGGGAGCAACAACAAATTGACAGATTTTTAGCAGCAAAGTGGGAATTATCAGTGGCATGAATCTAAAATCTTTAGATGAAATCATTTATGATTTTTTGAGAGAAGATTTGGAGCCAAAGTACGTGATATTCAAGAATCAGCTGTCATCTGCAGTAATTGATGCATTGAAGATACTTTTAAAACAACAAATAGCGATTTTAGATAACAGCAACTCTGATTGATGCATGCAATCGAGATTAATTTTTTAAAGCTTTTACTACATTATTATATTAAAACGCTTTAATTAAAATTTTTAGTATGACACTCCATGTCATTTGCATCCTATAATAATTAATAATTATATATTGTTTTGCTGCAGGTGATTCTACCATCAATCCTTTCAATACGTTTTCAATTCAATTCTCTGAGCTTCATGGGCACTATTCGTTTTGGGAAAGCAAAGCAAAGCAAGTGATTGCCATTTAAATGATTTGATGTGAGTTGCTTTTAAAATTCTCTACATCAATTCAATGCAAAATCTCATAAATACCAGTCATTCATGAATAGGCTTACACTGTTTAATGGAATCACAAGAGCAAATGGATTGTGAACTAAGTGAAACTAAGTAACTCCTATGTGATATATTGCAGCTCACTCATAAAATTTTATTTCACCATGCATATTTCAATATAATAGAACAGTTAAAAATAAACTATGATAAATGATCATGAAAGGATGATTGAGCCCTGAGAACAAAAATTCAGATAACAGTCTATAAAATAAATAAAATCTACAGTTAGTGCCGATCAACAAAAATAAAAATAAAAATGTATAATAATAATAAATAGAATGGAAAAATAAAAATAGTTAAGTAAACAAATTATTTCCTCCTCTTCATTGGACTGGATGGCAATAAGACACTGTATTGTTTCTTCTTTTGGGACCCAGAGTTCCCCACAAACTCTTAACTTGCAGCACAAGATTTTTCTGGATAGGTAACTGCAATTGGAAAAGCTATCACATTTCATTTCGGATCAAAATCAATAATTATTTCCTGAGGCAATTAAATAATGATATTTGGTATGCTTCATCGTAATGGAGCGGTTGATCAGTCCTAGGAAAATTACTAAACATCTCATGATCTGTGAAAAAATATGTTATGAGGAAACTCATCAAATATATCGCTTTGAATTCATACTCACCAGTACTCACAAGGCGGGCATAATTATTTACTTTCATTCCATGAGCAAATACCACTATGTAAGGCAAGTATTCTACGTCTTAATAACCACTATATGAATCCCTGTAAATATAATACTTTTTTGGGGGGCTCGAGCATGAATAATATAATAATATTATATTATGATTTCACTGTGGATTTTTGCCTTAAAAATAGTATACACACAAGATTGAGGTGCTAAACTTTGTGTGTTGTGTAGGAAAAAGTGTGATGATTTCATTAATCTATTTATTTAGTTAATAAAATATGATTAAATATTATTCGATCATCAATTCATTAAATAATCTATCAGCCACATTATTGGTAATGCATTGGTCAACAATGTAAAACAATTATTCGATTAAGGTTAATTTTGCTATATAATATCTTGATCAATAAAACGTGCAAAGTTGTTTTCTCGTGATCAACTGACTTCATGATCGATGATTAGCAATGTAATCCTTACCTCTGCATAGATGCTTTATTCAACCTCCTCAATTATCAAACATATGAGAACTGATCTCTTTTCTAGTAGTCAAGTAGATATTTATGAAAGGCCTGCTGATCCTTGAAATCCCCAGCCAGGTCTTATCGAGGTCTAGATAATAAAATAAAACTTGAAGTCAGAAAACTAATGAAAGTTTGTTGATTAGCGAACTTACCGGCACTGATCACGAGACAAAAAAAGAATTTAAATCTCTGCACAGAACACTTCATTGAGGGGTGAGAATCGGAGACTGTCACTTGTATCTCATTATCTGCATGTTGATCACTTGATATTGAATATTCCATTTGGACAGTGTTCTGAAAGTTACGATTAAAGCACCAATTGCGGGCGTTTATATCACACTCACCTCGTTTGAATCTGATGACCTGCTCAACTTTTCATGCCACGATAATAGGAACGCATCAGAAGTTCAGAAGAATGAACGGTTTTTCGTTCCGCATTTACGATCAGCTGTTCGTTGCCAATGTTATTATATGAATGTAAATTCTATCAACCGGAAATAAATTTTCTCTTTATTCGATGCGTTATGAAATTAGCGAATTTCGAGCGGCTTTTTCTCTGAGCGATCAATCCATGCTAGAGTATCTCTGCTTGTAGCTACGTCGCATTGATATAGAGACAAGCTAAATATTATTCATTCATCATTTATTTCACACAAAATACAATACATGTATACATTGATAGATGATATCATATTTGTGTAGTTAAAAAAAAGAAAGATAGAAAGTAAAAAAAAAAAAAAAAAAAAAAACTAAAAAAAAGTTGAAAAGCGAACCTAATGGATACATATATCTTCAAGGATGTATTCTCTTGTCAAGAGGGGGGACTGAAAATTACTGTCTATGATGTCCCGAATGAAGCTAGCTTTAACTGCTGCTTCAGGATCAGAGGGCAAAGTAGAGCATGATTTATTTAAATTGAGGATGGATGCTAGTGACAGAATTAATAGTGGCGTTTCTGCTATGACGCATTGTACAATGCATACGATGAAATCTATTTAACAGTTGAATTTTCAGAGGAGCAGTGCCTATTAATGGGGATAACAAATTACGATGAGTTCTCAACGGAAGGTTCAGAAGAAAGCGAATCCCTCTGTTATATTTCACACAAAATTATATTATCAATGCACGACTGACTCAGATTCCATGCCTGCGAACCATAGAACGTCATAAAATAGGCTTTAAACAACTTAATTATAACATCTAAACGAACACCTCTAAAATTGGCTTTCAATGAATTGACGTGAAAAAAAAAAAAAAAAAAAAAATCACTGATCTTGCGAGTACTTTCTGGTCCTTCGTCAAGATCAGAAGAAACAATATTGCCTAAATGCTTCACCTGCTTTACACATTTAACTTTCTTTCCACAAAGAGTTATATTGGACACACTGTGAGTACTGGACGAATGACTAAGAAAAAATAAAATAAAAAAATTCGGATTTAGATGGGTTAAACATTACATTAAAATTAAGTGCGAACACTTCGCAGATTTTGAGCATTTCTCTCAATCCTCTCAAAGATGGCGCCAGAAGAGTGAGATCGTCTGCATACAATGCACCAACGAAACGCTGCCCGATATGACACCCTATGCCCGAGTCCCTAAGTCGCTCCAACAAAATATCCATGTAGCAACAGAAAAGAATAGGAGAAAAAATACAGCCCTGCTTGACGCCATTGAGGGCCCCGAAAGGTTCGGTCTGAGCGCCATTCCACCTGGCTGTCATTTTCTGATGCAAGTAACAATTTATCAGAAAGCGAATTACGTGAGCAGGTACGCCTCTGTTCTGTAAAATGCGAAAGATGCCTGATGCGGTCGAAGGCTTTTGACGCATCAATTAGGCAACCGTAAACTCCTGTGCCCCTGTTAAGAAAATGATTGTCAGTTTCTTTGAGCATGAGAGTACACATGGAAGTACTATGCTTTGCTTTGTACGCAAACTGCAGATCGCTCGTTACTTATAATAGTGTATACAAGATGAGATATCACTCATGAAAAGAGCTCTCTACGCGCCACCCGTTGCCACGGCAACCCTTTATTCGTCCACTCGATTATCGCATATTCCTGTTCCCACGAACCAAATTTTGCACACTAACTAATTACCTTTCAGCAAAGGTAAACATAGTTTTATCATTTCTGTTTGTTTACGCACAGTATAGTATGAATTTTATTTTATAATTCATGTGAAACTGCGAGTGGCTGAGCTTGGAGCCACGCTATGACAATGTTTAAAAAAATGGGGAGATAGGCCGATGTCTCATTTTGTTTAGGATGAAGCTCGTATCCATATCAATGCAACGTCGCATCAATGCTGCTTCCATTGAGGAAACTTTCATTCACGCAACTTGAACATGTGTTCTGAATTCCCCCTCGCTAACCTTTTTTATGTTTTCTTTATGCAGTCATTGATTGGCGCGAAAAGTTAGCACTTCCTCGGAAATCGGGTAAGCAGCTAAATTTAGCTCCCAATTGTAAACATTATTTTTATTGCACCGAGGAACCCTCTGGGTACATAATACTGTCTTTTAACGGGTTTCTTTTAACAGGTTTCCACTGGCTGTTGCTAGAGGACTCCAACGGAGAGACGGACGATCCCAGAGATGATTCAGGTAATGCTTACCTTTAGAAAGGTAATTATATGATTATATCCATCCGGAGTTTCATTTGGTATTGACATCTCTTATTCCTCGTTATTGGTGCAATGTTGCAGTTGACTGGTGCAGCACTTCAGCTATGTTTACTCAACACGATGACTTGAATGACGAGGATGACGATGGAGATCCAACTGTCTGTCCCCATGGTTACGTTTGCCACGTGATCTACGAAGAAGAAGACGGATTTCCGAATCGTGGGAGATGCGAAAAGGGTGTGACGTCACCCGCAGACCACCCACCAGGTATCCGCATCACTCAAGCCTACATCACGTAGCCTATTGGTACACACCGTACAACTAATTATAACTCTGACTCACGTCCACAAATGTGATAGATTCCAGAAACATGGTTGATGAACTACGAAATAATAACCACGTGCCTTTATTTACGTCGACAGAGTCTGCATTGCACACGTTTCGTTTTCTCTCGGCCAATATTTCAGCGTCTGGCTGCATATTCCATCGATCAAACTTAGACAACGGGCAGTCATTTACATACGAAGACCACCCATGGTAAATGCATACATCACGAAGTGCCTCTCTCATCGCAAATTCATATCTCATTTCAGCATATGCCAAGACGGTGCAGTGACTTGCAATGTTGCTCTCCAGATGAGTGGTGAATCATAACGCACTCTTCGACAGCACACTTTTATGTTTTATGCACTCCGCCTCCTATCGCGTGTTTTGAGGTGCTCCATGTATCTTGTACATTACCCCTGAAAACAGTGACATATCTCCGATCGAGACGAAACTCTATTATTTAATCTTATTATTCCTTGACTTTATGTGTAAATGTCGCACAATTCCTACAGCAAAACATATCGAATACATATCAGTATGCAGATGCCTGGCTCCAAATTCTGCTTGTACAGAGCTGGAATCCCGGTCAACCGCAGACGTGTTTCCCTCTACATGTATCTATTACTATGTATGTGTACTAACAATAAAGACACCTGGATTTCTGATCTCTTCTCTTAAATTTATCGCCATTTGTGTAAGTGCGGAGGAATGAGCTGTTTTTAGAAGACATGTGTCGGGTCTGAACAATGTTTGACATTTGCAGCTGGATGGTAAGAGAAATGAGAATATTGCGTGTCACTGCACTGATGGTATATGGAATATGGAAGTAATTCTGCGTTACACAGCGTGGGTTTTTGGAACAGATAACAGATATTTACGCCAGCAATGACAGCCGACGATGCCATCAACGCCGGCTAATCCTGATGACGCATCATGGCGTTTGCTGATATGTGTAAGCAGTCTTGGCTTTTCGCCTTTGCTGACCCGAAACCAAACGGGTGATAAGAATTCCAAACCAGTTGGTTATGAGTGCCTGGAGAGAACCCACCTCGATGCGCTTCCCTTGAGCGTAAGGCAGGTTGGCCTTGAGACGAAGGACACTGTTCTTCATGCCTGGTGTGAAAGTACTGCATTGGGTGTAATTTCGGGACTGATGGGAAATAGGTTGAATCGGTCGGCACCACCTGGGACCGTTAGGTGTCTCAATGGAGATTTCCTGCTTGTAAATATATATCTCGATGTAAGGATTAATTGACGCTGCATTAGGGGGAATTTAGACCAGATACATATGAACGTATACACGTACAAGCAGAGAGTCCAATGTTATTGCTGACTGTGTTCACTGCTCGGTTTTATTGCTGTCGATGCAGTCTGGCTCAGTGCGAGCCATGACCGTGTGCAATAAAGAGACGTCGGTCTAAACCGCACCACAATGGACGATGACTCCTCCCCACCCCCTTTCATCGAAGTTTACGAGAATTGCGCCTGCTTTATTTCTCACTGTTAAACTATTGTCAACATTCTGATACTAAGCGTACAATTTATTTGGCCATTGGCCCCGCCCCGATATGCAGCCTTCAATGTCAATGTCCTTGGATTGATGTATCGTGCATGTGTGGTGCGCCATGCAAGCACAATTTGTAGAAAATAAATTCCTTCTCGAATTCCAGGGATATTATTTCACGTCATATTGAAGAAAACCAAACATCTCATCAAAATTGAGATTGAATAACCACATAATATTCTGTATACTTGGGGTTAGAACACGTAAAAATAGGATCGTCAAATCTCCATCAGATTATATGGATTTACTCTTAATCATACAGCTGTGATCTCTTTCGGTAAAGGAAGAAGAATACTCAGTTACAGACGGGAAGATATCAACATTATAGCTAAGTCCGAGCAACGTGTCCTGTAGGATCAAATGGGCGAGGCAAGATTTTCTCTTCTTCGGTGACATTTCGCCAAATTGGTTTCCAGGGAGGTGAGAGATGAAAAAGATTTCATGCAATTGCTGCTACCTGCGAGAGTCCTTTCCGTTCGTAGAGCTCTTTAGATTGCTTTTACTTCTAATGAGGCAGAATTGGACCAGTAAAGTATTGGTTATCTTATTATTTGAACTATAAGGCATGGACCTGGTCAAAGTATTAAACAAATCATTAGCATGGTACTGGTGGTGCAGAGCTAAGATGTGTGGAATTATAACATTGTGCAACAGAGTGGAATAGGGTTGGGTTTGTCACCCCTGGGGGACACATCCAGGGTGTACTGAATTCAGGCTTTCAGAACACACACTGTTTCTGACACGTCTGATGACGCCAGCAGCACCCAGGGGCGAAGAAGCATAGCGAACAGCACCATGCCAAAGGGTAACCGTCACACAAGGCATCAATGGAATATCACACGGACGAAGAGAAACTCAATATACACCAGTTGTTCCGTCGAGTAGTATGCACATAGTTGATGTTTTGATGTCCAGAAAAAAAAAAAAAAAAAAAAAAAAAATTAAGTCAGGGTGCTATCAACGCTTTCGTCCCGACTCTAATTGGCATGAGCGAGTGCAGCAATCCGGCCCTGTTCGCACCCCGAGGCAACCAGCGAATCGAAGGCATCGAGGGAGCCACGTCTTCGTATTATCGGATTCTGTTTCCCTCCTCCAGCGCCAAAAAGCATTTCGACAAAGCGTCTTCTGACCTGAGAACCTCTTCGCGGTGGCAAATCATTCCGTCGATGACTGTCGATCTTTTTGGAGTTCATGGCAAGAGCTCTCTTGATATTTGCATATTGTATTCACGGTCTCATCAATCTGGAATTAATGAATCGAATAAATATCCCAGCGACTGACATTCAATCAGATATAAAAGTCATGCAAAGCCAGCTAGACCACACAATTTCTCATAAATGCACTTTTGCAATTGAATAATCTCATCAGATGATCGAAGTGTTTCTAGAGTGGTATCAGGGCTTCTTGGTTCTTACTATGCAGCGCCATGGCCTTTGGATTAGCCTTCAATTTGTCCAAAGCGAGAACTTGCGAGTGGTTTGGTGCCAATTGCAATGCATTGCCGCCAAAGATCATTGCTCGGCTTCTACTCTTGCTAGATATAAACTCTTCTCTCTGAACCCTATGACATTTCGAGTCCCATGGGATCTTTCAATCAATTATATTGATTTCAAGTGTGTTCTTTCTCTTGCAATTCGGTCCATATACATACATGGAATCACACAGTCTACAACCACTTGCACATGATGACCTCTGTAACGAAAAATTCACCCCAAGGGCAATATTGAGACGGCGTTTTAACAACAAATCTCAATGCATCACACCTGTTTGGGGAGGGGGAATTCTTAGGTACATTCTTGTATATCCAATTTGAGAGGTTTAAACTAGCCTTTTATTCTCGAGTCCGATTTCATGCGTTCGGCGATGCAATCGACCGAATGTTCTGGGCGGTTTCCAATGTTGACAATATCATTCTTTCATTGGAAGAATTGCGTTCTTTCCCCGTTTCAAAGTGTTACGCCATGGTGCAATGAAAATGATGGTTTGATTGTTTTTGACTTATATTCATACCTGACGGATAATTTGGTCTCTCCGCATTCACTCAAAGCCTATATAATCTAAAAAGATTTCAAAATGAATAGAAGTTCTCTGGTAAGTTGAGCTTGACGTTCGACTGCGAAGTCAGTGGGCGTCGACCGAGTATCAAATTCGGAAGAAAACCAGGATTGGGTGTCAGTGCGGCAGGAAATTGCTCGTTCGGTCGTTCTGATGATTTACTTGCCGGCAATATTGCATTTGAGTGGAATTCCTGGAACTCAGCAGGAGGTGCAGGAGGCTCGCTATGTGTTACATGGTAGCATCTTTTGTTGTTTGTCATCCCATTTCTTTTATACAGAAACATCTCAAATCGATTGGATGGCGATTTTACAATGTGAACGATCGCTTAAATCAATCAGCATGTGATCCCATCGCATATATCCATAACGGGGATATACATAACATCTTTTCTGCAATACAGCACAAAAGTAGTCTACTCCATGACGTAGTGACTCCAGGGCTACGTCAATTATGCACTAGTTGGATGGTAAGCTACAAGCTCGTAATAACGAAGACACACCCAATCACTTCATATTGGCTTTAATTTATCTCAACAAGTATTCCAAGTGGTGAGAATATCCAAAATAATAATGTTCCAGAAGCAAGCACGAGAGGGAGAGATGTGTGGTGTGTCGTGTTCATGGAAAATATATTCGTCTTATATACTAGAATCGTAGTTGTACGGCAGCCAGCGTTTCTAATGGACAGTGCAGTTATTTTGGTGCCTTCCAAGTATTTGCTAACTGACAGGGATGGTCGCCTTTGCTTCCCGTTAATCGCTTCTCGGCCAACTGCTGACCCACATTGTCCGCTAATTGCATCCTGGTCTGCTGACCGCTCCTTGTCCGCTAATTACTTGTTGAGAGATGGAAGCAATCCCGTGCACGCTCTGCCCGAAGGTCTATATGCATAGGCAGAGTTTATATAATCATAATTACATATGCTATAATGAAACATCGTGTGAAGTAGTTAGAAGCATCCACGTAATCTTAACATACCTCCCATATTTAAGTTAAAATATTTAGTTCTCTAACTAAAATTTTTACTTCGCATTCAATTGCTTAAAGATACTTATCATGATTGCTTTGGCCCACTTACATTACGGGCTATTGAAATAATTATGTGTTATATGTATGTATTCAAGTATGGTTGTATTGGTGCATTGGGGTATTGATATATGTTGGTGAGTAGGGCGTGAGTAGGGTGAGTAGGGTGTGTTGGATCCCTTCAGTAAAACACATAGAATACATTCAAACGACATCAATTGAATTAGCAATATCTTGGCGCAACCAGGTTCCTTGTCAAGACTGTCATCTCTGGAATCATCATGGTCGTTACGGTCAGTATGGTCATCAGGGTCATCAGGGTCATCATGGTCATCATGGTCATCATGGTCATCTTCTCAGACATCACGGTTTGGTCTTCATAACTTGGTCGAGCGGCTTGGCTTGTGGTTTGGCTCTGGCTGAGCTTTTCTTGTCATCTTTGGCCATCTTCTTCGCCAACCCTTCAAGTAATATTTTCTGTGTGATACGGTATCCTTGGCCCTCTGTTCATTCTCATCTGTGTTTCATCTGGCGTTCTTGTAC
>KB311078.1:2773-22573 GCA_000328365.1 Capitella teleta
GATGGACAACAATTGATGAGCACGCTCAGCTTCGGACAGCTCAAATGCAGACAGCAGAAATTCTTTAATGGCCGTGTACTTGCCTCCGGTTGGCGGTTTTAATATAACCTGAGCAGCTCTGGTTGCAGTCTCTGCATCTAAAGCTGACACGACATAATAGTATCTGGTGCTATCTTGCGTCACTCCACGAATTTCAAATTGTGCCTCCGTTTGAGCGAACCAAGCAGCTGCATTCTTGATCCAGAAATTGGGTAGTTTCAGGGCCACTGCTGAAACCTTGACTTCGTCGTCGGCAGGCATGACTTCGTTCACTTCCGGTCTTCAATACACAAACGGTTTTGTTGGTCTCTGAACAATGCGCAGCCTGATGCTCAGGACTTAATGCATATGCATTGAAAACAAGGCAGCCAACGATGATGGGTGACGGGCCACAGAAGAATACTTCTGCTCCCAGACGTATAGGGTCACCACTGTAGCCCTTCCAAACACTGAGACGAGGAATTGACTACTATATCTTTTATTGTAGCACCCACCGCTTAAATACCCCCCAGCATTTGATAAACTCAAAATGAACATGTTGAAATGAAAATGCACATGATGAAATGGAACGATGAATGTTGAACTGCTCGGATCCGCCACAGTACCACCGGTTATTGATTTCGGAGAATGGTTGAAGACAATTTTAATTTGATTTTTTTTTTTTTTTTTTTTTTTTTTTTTTTTCCTACCCAAAAATTACCCAAAGTGTACAAGTGAATACTATAATGATTTTACTTTTAGTATAATCATGTGGACTCTATTAACTTCTAATGCTTATTATGAAGTCAATTCTCATTACATGTACTGAATAATTATATGTGTATACAGTGTGTATTAACGACTGAGATGTGCAATAAGTCGTACACGGTTGATATTTCATTTTACATTCATTAAATAAAACAATGGAATGTATTAATTATTATAAATCGCGTGCATAGTATTATGTTATACATTTATTGCATCCGGTTAGTCAAGCCGAGCCAGAGATCGTGTTATAATTTCTCATTGTGTTTATTGTTCTGAATTTACGTTGATTAAACAAATTTGAGATTACTGATAACCAGAATGTTCGGCTTTTCCCTGAATGAATTCATTTTCATATTTGTGCGGAAGTACACCAATTTAATACTTAATTTGATAAGCTTCCAAGATATGATCGATTGGCTATCATGTTATCAAAGTTAAAGTTGTTTTAGTCTTATCTTGACAATCGGGTACATATATTTTTGTAGATGTAACTACCACTCATGAATAGGAGATAACATTTATCAGTTATCAGGTACGTTAGTTAACCAGCTTTTTTTTGGGGGGGGGGGTGGTATTCTAATAGCCCTTTTCAAAACAAAACAAAGGTTGAACTGAGAACATGCGTATAATATAATAGTATTTATATAATTAAATTCATAAATCCATAACGATGCTGATTAATTCTCTTGTAACATAACCGATTCGTAATGTGATTGGAATGTGATAAGTACCCGTATATTACTAGTATACTGTATATAGATAAGATCAAGATTAGAGATTGAAGAGAGATAAGATTAGATAAAATAGCAATTAAGTAAATCAAATTACACGCTCAAATGTGGCCAAAAAGTAAATTAATTAGTGGTAGCTCTGAAATAAGAATATTAATTATTGGCTCGTAATTAATTAAAGTTATGGGCATGGGTGTCTGTATTTTTTGTGAATTCTAGTTTGAATTTGTATATTTTCATTACAAATTTTGCAACAAAGACTATTGTATCTGCATCGATTTTACTTATATATATAAACGAATGCTCAGTGAAGAACCCATTACGTTTTTGCCAGGCCGTTATGATGTCAAAATAAATCCCGAAAGACTTGTCTTCTTCAAAATCGACCTTCAGCCCTTGTGTAAAAAAAAATAATATAAGAAAAAGCAAAGTGGATCTGCACAGCACAAGTCATTTATTGTATCGTTCAGCTGACGCAGATGGTGAAATTCCTGCTAGAACGAGTACATACGAGCATTTTCAGTATGATGTGTGCAAAAGCGCGCAGGGATTTGGCGGCGGCTTTCTCCGCTCTACGCCCGCCGGTGACGTCAATGCTTACGACCTTCAAATGGTTCGACACTGCAGCCAACATCGTGTTGAGCCCCATTGGCCACGTGGTATGGCAGTTTTCCCTTGTTTTGTTAGATTTCATCAATTTACCGTTTAACCACCTGCTCTGAATTGTGTCATCCCAGTTGAGAAGCCTTTAAAGAAGCTTTTTCAATTGATGGTGAGTGGAAATTGTTGTGAATTTAATAGTAATTATCGCCTAAACAATTTGTTGGCTGTCGGCCAACATGTAAATGCTCTTGTCTGGCTGCCGCTTGGAAACCAACCTGACGAGCGCGCTGCCAGCATTTCTCGAATCGGATATTCTCCCTTGTATTCGGACTTGGGACTGTTCAGTGCACCCCGTGGATATCGTGGGTAATGTGTTTGGTCATTCTGTGTGAAGTTTTGTTTTTAGATTGCGATTAGAAGCGATCGTTGCCGCGCAAAACATGGCGCCCTGTTGGCCACATTTCTTTGCGAATCCTGACTTGATCGGTTCGTTGTCTCGCGTACATTTTGAATGCCAGCGATTTTACTCGCATTGACAACGTTCTCGCGATAACCACTGCTTGGGGCCTAGGTTTTAATTGATAAATCCTAGACCTGGTCGCGACATATTAGTCTGACGTTGCTCCGTATGTTAGCGATTGTGACACAATCCTCTGATCTAATTCTAACCCAAACTTTCAAGATCCTAAGCCTAAAAGAGGTTCATCTCTCCTCTTGACTCTGCCTGTGTTTCACGCAATTATCATTCTTTGTGGACCATTCGATTCAGTCCAATTCATACCCTTTCTAGTTCTTCAGCTCATTGTCCTCTTGATGAGTAAAGCCGAAATATGGATGAATTCAATGTGGTAAAATTATAATATTGATGTCATTATCGTGGGCGCCGCGTGTTTTGCTGTACAATTTCTCATTAATTTCACGGGAGTCATGTTCTTGTCACAAACACCCGTGTAATTTCCAAAGGGGCGGGGGAGGGGGGGAGGTCTACTTTCAGATGTTTAAGAGTACTAGACTACTTAGCCCACCAGTACAGTATGTCAGTATGACATGCCTTGTCATGCTGTCAGTTTAGTGTAGTTTTGCTCGGCTGTTGAATAGATTGAGTTATAGTGGGTTGCGGCACTTTATTCTCGCTCTTTCGGTGATCACTTGCCATCTTAATTTTACTTATTGCTCTTAAAGCATTAGAATTATTTTGTTATGAATGGCAGAGGCTTGAAGAGATGTTTTATTATTTTGAGCAATTTCATTGAAATTCATCTCGGTACAGACGAATTCGTTCCATTTTAAGGAACAGTTCAGTAATTATCCTGACCAACAATGCTTTCACTAGAACATGTAGATTTCAATATTGTTATTTTTTCCTTCTTTTCAAATTCAATGTCTGTTTCGATTGAAGTACGCGCACGATTTGCTAGAATTATTGGCAACTGTTCAATTCTATGAATGACTTTTTTTTTTCTATATTTATATATATATATATATTTTTTTTTTTTCCTTTCCTTATTTGGAACGCGTTGTACATGCGAACGGGTCTGTAGTTATTTTTTTCGTGCCTTTTAATTATATTCTGAGCACTCGATGTGTTTGATTAAAATGAGTTGTCTGGTCTGTCAGCATTGACCTCGATATCCCGATGAGTGGTTCGGCCAATCTGCCTTTTTATGAATGGGTTCATTGAGTACTCTTTTAATCTATATTATTCGGACTCGCGCTAAATGGGGCAAGCACTGAAGTTCAATTGACTCGGGGCTCCCCTGACACGCACGCGGCGAGCCCTTTGATCTGTTTGATCCAATGCTAATCGGATCTTAGGAGGCATTCCAGGCGAGCAGTACTCGATTCGAATATTTTGTTTGGGATTCGATTGACCTTTAGTTACTAGTTTTTGGCAAGGTGACATCATTATCATTTTGCGCCCTTGAAATCTAGATTTTCTTAGTTTCTCTTATGACATGATAGGTGGCGATTGAAATCGGATTACGTCATTGTGGTTATGGCTGTGGTTAACTTATTGGGATTCTCAAATTCTCGTTTGGAGGTGGTCTTCTCGTGAATTGCATTTTTTCTTGGAATTCATGTTGCTTCAGGCGGATCAGTTTACAAGTCGACTTCTCTCTTTCGGAAAGATTTCTGGATTTAACACAATCCTGCCTTTACTTGAACCGAATGCTAGTACTTAATACTCATGGAGTATCAGTCAATGACCATTCTTCTGCGGATCACCTCTTGGCTCTTAGTAATGCTGGCAACGATATTCTTGGCTCAGTGCCAGGAACGGACGTCTGCGCTGTGGTGTCGCCGCCTCTGGCTGACCACGCGGCGACACGGAAGCAGCATGAATAGTGTCGCACCGCGATTGTGCTGACTTCGTGAGGTGAGCGAAAGCGGCGTATTTCTCAAATTATTCGCCGCGTACAAAACGAGTTTAGGCTCCGGTGGCGTTGACTTTGCTGGCACTCGGCCAAGCGAACCTCTGCTTGCTGCGCGGCATTCCCGGAATTGTTCACAATTCGTGACAGCCAATCGATTTCGCGGCATGTCTTGTTTTGACAATAATAACACGACTTGTGTTTGTATGCAACGGTCGCTTCTGTGTGGATATCCTTACCCGGCGCTGTGTGTGCCGTTTTTGATAGGCTGATAAGCTTAGCAGGGGCTATAAGCCGATTAGGGAACAAGTGTTCTGCCCCAATTCATTCGGAACTCGGTGAGTCGTTATTTTAGGTCTGCCCGCAGGAGCCTAGATTGTGCAGAATGGCCAAGTGCAGGGCATGTGCTGCTTATGTCTGCCCCTATGTCTAGCTAGCAATCGCGGTAATAATAATCAAATGTTGTGACCACGGCGGCATCTTCGTTTTGGTGGAATTGATGTTCCTGTGACATTCGTTTGGAAATGCATTATACTCATTTTATTTGCTTTTCGTTTGCAGGAAATTGCTTGAATTAGCCATCGTCGGCAGTTTGTTTTGTGTTGTAGAGTTGAGCCAGGTTCCAGACAGGTCAGTATTGATATTTTCCATTAATTTAATACATGTAGTAATAATTCATTAATTCTAATTGATTACAGGTTTCTAGCATCCCTGTGTGCATCAGGCATCCTCCATCACGTGACTTCTGTTACCATATCAACCAAACATGGGGATCTCAAAGCGGTGTGGCTGTTTGTCCAAGTCAAAATCAGTCGAACTCAACCCTGAAAACAACCACGTGGACGAGGAGAAGGTCGATCTGGAGGAGGACGCCGAGAACCCGAACCGGGAAGGAGGCAATCGCATCCAGTGGGCCTCTCCCACCGAGTTCCTCTTGACGTGTATCGGATACAGTGTTGGCCTGGGAAATGTCTGGCGTTTTCCTTATCTTTGCTACAAGAATGGCGGAGGTGGGTGTTTTAAATCTGAAATCGATAAATGGAAAATTGAAATATCCTAATTACATGTCACTGTGACCTGATGTTTTAATGGCTGTTTGTTTTTGCAGGCGCCTTTTTGATTCCATATGTGATTATGATCATTTGTATTGGAATGCCATTGCTCTTCATGGAGTACTCATTCGGACAGTACTTCGGAGTCGGCAGTTTGTCCATCTTCAAGAAAGTCTGCCCAATGTTCCAAGGTTTGTAGATTTAGTCTGGTAATTATAGTCATTGTTTAGAGTTAAGGGTCGCACTGCAGCCACCACGTGCTTGTGTTGTGGTGCGCGCGAGATCTAGGTCGCCCGTGTGTGCATTTCGCCCAATGCGCCCTTCGTACGCTTTTCTGGGCGCCGATCGATGCCTCCTGCCTCCTCCTCCTCCTCCGCGCCTGCCTCGCGCTTCTCATCTGAGGGTGCCTTGCCGGATTATGGTCGTATTGAGGTCGCAGGCGAGGAAATAGAGGCGTCGTCTGTACGTGGCAGGTGCTACTGTAGTTGTTGGCTGTCTGCCAGCTGGCTGGCGGCTGCATTGACGCCGTGATGCTGAACCCAGGGACTGCGCTGGGCATATGCTGATTTTTGTCATTCCCTCTACTACTCGCTCAGGGGGGCCACGTGCTCGAATATTACGTCATCGCTGCGCTACTTTGTTAATTTCCTGGAAGCTGGGGCGTATTGAAATTTAACTCTTGATTCTGCTTGTATTGATTTTTCTTGGCGCGTGGTTTTCCCGTATAATTACGAGTCGCGACAAACCCCGATGCTGGGCGTTGTTAATGGAAGGCAAGTGCAGTGGTGCTTCGGAAAATCCCCACGCCCCTATAATAGTAGGTGCATGTCGCACCGGTTGCTCGAACGAGGGCTGCTCCAACATGCTCGATGTTCGCGCTCTTTCACTGACTGACCTGCATGACCTTGCGCCGTATGCAAATGAGCAGATTTATGAATGATGCCGCGACTCATTCAAATGGTTCGCTGTCATGAATGGGCCAAGAAAAAAAAAAAAAAAAAAAAAAATCCCTAAAAAAATGCTGTCGCCTGTAGCTAATGTTGTGGTCGACTGAAGACGCTGGGCAGATGGTGCACGGATGACCCCTACACGACCTTGACCCTGTACGAGGATTCAATTTCCATGCATCCGGTTGCTGGCGAACAGCCCGCATTTCTTTTGTGGCCCACTGGGAACTTACTCGATGTTTGTTCAGCTATTCACTGAACATGGCTGATCGGGCCCTGTGTTTGCGTACAGATTATTCCGCTGCCACTCATCCAGTCCGATGCTCTTGATTTCGGAGGAGTCTTTGCCGCGTGGCGACCTCTAGCGAGGACACGAGTCACCGCCGAACCATTTGGCGCCCTCTGTGGTGACCCTCAATTGACCTCAATGATCCCCCGCACCCGAAATGAAGGAGGATGAGGAGGGCCTCGCACCTGCCTCGCCGCCAGCCTGCACTGATCATGATGCTGATGGTGCTAAAAATAATTTTTACGCTCAGTCGGCTAAAATGCCAGCCTGCTTTTCTCTGCTTGTTCTTCGCATATTTTGACATTACGGGGCCGTGAAGCGCCGGTGTTGGTTGCAAGGGCGAAGAAGCAACGCCCCTCGGAATGCAACCCGCGAATGGCTCAATCGGACCCAATGAGGCATTTTAATCGGCCTTAATTCTGGCGATTAAATTCGGCTGGGACACGGCGCACTTTCTGCATGATCTATGTGCTGTTATGTCTGTTGCGTATTTTTCCCTTGTGCATTCGCCTGTGTGTTGGCGAATTTTTCCCCTTGCGCATCTTTGGCCGTGAAGGCCTCTTCAGTTGTTGCATATCTACGGCTGAATAATATGAAATCGATATTGTCTCTGGCTACGCTGGCTGTTGGCTAGCTGCAGATGATACGGGCAGTATCAGCCCCACCCTATATGTACGCATCTGAGTTGAACTTTTGATTAATAAAAATTGACCTTAAATTTGATTTTAATCAGGCTGAGCACGTGCTATGTATATCTGGCATCGATCGCACTGCGACAGTGACGTTTGCGCTTTATCGACGCCTGCCTGCTCTTACGTCGCCGCCCGCAGGTGTTGGGCGATCAAGGCGGAAGTGAGGCACCCCCCGCCCCCACACCCTGTCCTCCTTATTACCACTCTGCCCCTCCTAACAATCATTTGTTTGTACACGCTGAAAAGAGAAACGGCAACTGAGGGCTTTGAACTTCTTGGGCGAACCATTTGAAAGAGATTTCTTGGAACCCTTTTGCCCTTCACATTTTACTCTTTCTTTTCTTTCATTTTTTTCCCCCAACCTACCCCCGATTAGAATACTTTTTCCAAGGGTGCACTTGTACTTAAGGCATTCTGTGTAAGACTCTTTACTAGTCTACTTAACATTCCCATACTCACGGGTGTGAATGAGAATTACGTGGCTAATTACTAAATAGTATCTGCTGTACTACATTTAGAGTGAAACCCGGATGCTATGCAAGTTAATTATATAAAGCAATAGACATGGAATGAAAATACCAGTATATGTACTATTAATTATTTGGCTTAAAACTTTGATAAACTGAATGTTTCTTATTTACATGGCTTCTATAGCTGACATCATGCCAGAGAGTTGTAGCTGGCAATAATGCCGTTCATTATTAGTGAGATCAAATGAAAACTTGAATTCATTTCAGGCATTGGCATTGGCTACGTGACGCTCAATGGTCTTGTTTGCGTCTACTACAACGTGATCATCGCCATCTCCCTCTACTACCTCTTCGGTTCATTCACCAAAACGTTGCCGTGGGGTCACTGTGGTAACTCATGGAACACGGAGTTTTGCAAAGATGTCTTTGAGAAGCCTATGGCCCTGGCAGGCAATCAGAGTGGTAGGCTGAATGCCCCTCCCCAACGCTCCTTTACGTTCTTATCTGCAGATTTCACCACCGTCGCCACAGTGGTGGGAAATGCCACAGAGGCAGCCTACAACATTGACACGCGTAGTGTCAACGAGACAGTGGGCCTCAACGCCACTGCCAATGTCACTCACTACTCCCCTAGTGACGAGTTCTTCCGTCACGCTCTGCTCGCCATGGGTGATGAGCATAATGTGAGCAACCTGGGGGCGGTACGTTGGCATCTGTGCCTGTGCCTCCTTCTTGCTTGGATCCTCGTCATCATCTTTGTGAGCAGGGGAATCCAATCCACCGGAAAGGTCGTTCTCCTTCCATCGTTGTTGGTTATCCATTTGTGTAAGATCTACTTTTTTTTTCAGGTTGCCTACTTCACGGCCACCTTCCCGTACGTCATGCTCACAGTCCTCGTCGTTCGTGGCGTGACATTACCGGGGGCATCGCAGGGTATTCTGTACTTTGTCACGCCCAAGTGGGAGATGCTGAAGAGCCCTGACGTGTGGTTTGCCGCAGCCACCCAGCTCTTCTACTCGACTAACCTGGCGTGGGGTGGGATGATCACCATGTCCAGTTACAGCAAGTTCACACATAACTGTTATCGTGACGCCATCATGATCAACATTGTGAGCTTCTTCACCAGTCTGTACGCTGGCTTTGCGGTGTTTTCCATCATTGGATTCATGGCCAACGAGTCTGGCGTCCCCGTTGACAAGGTCATTGATTCGGGTGAGTCGTCTCTCGTGATGCAGTGTCCTTTTTCAGTTCATGTTGCGCCATCACAGGTCCTGGCCTGGCGTTTGTCGTGTACCCTCGTGCCCTCAGCCTGATGCCTCTCTCTCAACTCTGGTCGGCTCTCTTCTTCTTTATGCTTTTTTTGCTCGGAATTGGCAGCCAAGTAAGTTGACCTCTGAACCTGCATTCGCTTTAGTACAGAAGCTGATCATATGTAATTCTAATTTTTTTTGCTGTAATTTGCAAAGAGTCACCTTAGCTAAGCTGAGTAAATTAGTACAAATGAATATTATTTATCACAATGTAATTGGTTAAAATGATGGTAATTATCTGTGGTGTGACTCCGCACTTTGATTACCCTGTATATCTTCTTGGAGATGACTGGCTGAGCATTTGTTTGTTAAACAGTCATTTCCCGGACGACCTTGACAATTATTTTAATATGCATTTTAATATGCGTTTTCAGCCATGGAGCAGTTTTCCCCTGTGCATGTCTCTTTTTCTTTGGTTATCATCCTGTGCTGAGAAACCATTTGCATATCTCAAACGAGCATTCCCAAAACTGCCCGGCCCCTAACGCTGATAAACAGCGGGAAATACATGACTCGAAATTTTGTTCACATCTTGAGTAGAACAGTCACGTTACTGCATCGTTTGCTGCTGTAGTTTTTATTTCGTTCTCTTTTTACCTTCGGCAGCTTGTGCCAGCTTATTATTTTTCCTTTCTATTTGATTTTTATAGCTGTTCTGTTTTTTATTTTAAGTTTCCTGTTTTTGAAATTTTTGTGTACACAAAAAAAAAGTTACTGTTATTAAAATCCTTACTATATAGTTTTAATAGCTGTTCTTTTTTTTTGATTTAAAGTCTCCTGTTTTTGAAATTTTTTGTGTACACAAAGAAAAAAAAGTTATTATTAAAACCTTTTTTTGGTTGGAAACAAATGTTGTGTGAATAACCTCTCTTCCCTAACTTGTTATATTCATTTCCATCTTTTTTTTAATTATCATTAACGAGAGGAATTATTATTGATGCACAATATTTAGCTCCATGTTCCCTCTCTGTCTGCCTCCTTGTATTGCTTTCCATCTTTCGTCTGTCTTTTCCAGCACCTTTTACTAATCAAATCGTTTTAGTTTTGTACTCATTTCCAACCCACACTTTCAGTTTGCAGAGCCTCTCTACTTGACACGCCAGATTTTTTACTTTTGCAGAATTTTTTGCTTCCCACTCGGGGCCCCACCTCCAAAAAGACCCGCTCGTATTATTTACAATTCTTCCCATCTCAACTCCGCGCCTCATTTCAAACTATCCTCTTCGTACAACTGTGTTGAAACTGCAAAATTTTGCAGCATGAAAACTTTGCTTTACAAAATAGATTCATAATTATTGCTATACAAAATGGATGCATAATTATTTCTATCTTGTGAAATTTTGCAGTTTTACTTCAATAATTTTCAGAATTTAAACGCGTTTAAAATGAGTGCTACGAGTGATTGTGCACAGGGCTTGTTTTTCACACCAGTGGTGTTTTTTTAGTTTTTTTTTTTTTTTTTTTGCGCTGTGTGTACGATGCTGAACTGCTGACGATTTATTCCTCCTTCCCTCAGATGGTCCTCATTGAGACCGTTGTGACGGGCTTTGTAGATGAGTTCCCCAAATTGGGTTTGAACAGGTGCATTCGCTTTTTCACCATGGTTGCCGTGGTGGTGATCTTCTTCTTGTGCGGTATCCCCATGACTACACAGGTAGCTCTCTCCTCCTCATTCTGCCTCCTCCTCCTCCTCCTCCTCCTCCTCCTCCTCTTCTTCCTTGTGTGTCTGTCTTAGTGTGCTTTTGCTGTGTGTTTCATTTATTCATTTCATACCTGGAAGGGTGGCATACACAAGCATTTCTCAACACTCGCTCACTAACATTGCATGTTAATCCGCTACTACTTACTCTGCATGTGTACATATCTACACCAGAGACAATTCATCGCAGGGTCCATCTCATCCCCCCTCCCTCCCGTAAAAAGCCCGATTAAACGCTCCCCGCCACTGAGCTACGCAAATGGGAGCTCAATTTCAGGTCGCGTTGTCACCTTTGATGACGGTCCTTGCTGTGTCTATTATCAGATGGTGCAAGTCGAGACTATTATGACAGCGTTCACAGACAAGTGGCCTCGTCTGTCGCTCAACTACCTAGTGCGCTTTGGCTTCGTGGTTACGATTTGCTCTCTGGGTTTCCTTCTTGGCATCCCATGTGTGACTCAGGTACAGCTCTCTCTGATGCTGCGTGTGTGTTGTGCAGGTCATGTGGCGCCACCTACGCACCAGAAACCACTACACGCCCCACCCATTATTCAGTTTATTTTTATTTATTTTTTTTTTTCCTTCTTTTTTGTTTCCTATTTTTATTGCATTGATGTGTTGAATGCTGTCCTGCTAAGAGTTGTCATGCTGGTGCACTGCCCAACCACCCTCAACAACAAGACGCTTTTTAAATTAGTGTCCGTTCTAACATCTTTAGTATAAGTGAGACTGAGAGTGCAAAATGTCTGTTGAACGTGCTGTAGTCAATCTACTTGTGTAGTCAAAATGATGTCTCATTAAAACTGATGATGTTATTTTCTTGTAGTGCGACCTGCCTGACCCCTGCCTGACCCCTTCGTCTGCTCACTAGTTCTTAACACCTCTGACCACTGTGATTTCTGCTTTTTCGTGTTAGATGGTTGATGTTGAGACAGTCATGACTGGCATAATTGATGAGCTGGGCCCAGGGGCCAGAAAGTTCCGCTTTCCTATTCTGCTTGTAGTCTGTTTGATATTTTTCCTCTGTGGCATTCCACTGACCACCCAGGTAGAGTTCATGTTCCAGTTCAATTATGTAAATAGGACTTTGTCCAAGGGAAGTAACCCATTCTCAAGAAGGCTTAGCTAACCACCGGCCCATTACTCACCTAGTTCAGCTCTTCTGTTCAGACTGTTACTCACATGATAACTGGGCATGGTGCATTGCAATTAAGGTAGTGTCTCCTTTTAATGACCACCTAGAATTTCGATTCCAACGACCTAATTTGATTTGTATAGTGACCCTGGATCAATAGACCACCCATCAATTGGGTTTGCACATATTAAGGGTTTCTTGTGCGCGGTCACATGTCTTAGTTTGCTCAATGACATGACCGTGTTACGAGATTCAAAAACTAAAATCAGGAGCTTGAAAGACGAAGAAATGTCTTTGGATAGCTCCGGCATACATGTTTTCAATGTTACACAACATTAAATTAGTATACATCATATCAATATAAATGAAATGACTAAATGCTTTGTAAGGACTTGGTGGATTTGAACTGTAAATATTTGAAAATATGCTTTCTTTCTTTTTTCTTTTTTTCCATAAGTCTGCAAACTTTTCAACTCTCCCATTACACCCCCCGTCTACCAAACTTTCAACATACTTCTATACTATATCACAATACAATGACAAAAGTCACGGTTCTCAAGGTCTCAGATCTATAATGTAATGTTGTCCAAACCATTCAAACCCTAACATCTTGAGAATAATAATAGTTCAGGGCTTACCTGATGCCGCCAAATGATCCAGCTGCTTTTTTCTTGCTTTTTTTTTTTTTTTTTTAAATGTCATCTCCTGAACCATATTCCACGTGTTTCCGTGTACAAGAAATGCGTAATATTTGCACGGACAAGTGATGGTGCACCAGGGTCCCTATCTATCAAATTAGATCATTAAATTAAACTTTGATAAGTGATGCACTACCTTGAAACTAAGTTTTCCTCTTGTCGCATATTGCATGGTCTGCACTTTCTAGCCGGGTTTAAATATATCTTCTCTCTCTTCCCCCATTTCTTGTGAAGTTTGTGTCGAAAGAGCTATCAATCTGCATTTGCTGTCACGTGCGGCATGCATTTCAACTACATCAGTATTCTTACTTCCTCTAAAAAAAATAGTTTGCGCGTTTTGATTTTATTTTTTCTGTGTGTGTGTGAGCGAAAGTCATCCTTCCCCCTGAAATCTCCAGCATGACATTCTCCTAACTTGTTCATACACATTATTTATTCCTGGTCTTTGGGTTTTCCTCACTTCCCTCTCTCCTCTGTTATTTTGGTTAGTATAAGTTGTTTTTTGTTTCTTTTCTTCTCTTTTTTCCTTTTTTTCTACTTTGCCTCTCTTTTCACTGCTTTCTATCTGTTGTTTATATGAAATTTTGTTTTCTGAAGTTTTTTCCAAATTTAAAACCACAAAAAAAAGCCAATATGTTCAAAAGTACCTAATATCAAATACATGTACATATAAATTTGATATTTAATTAAACTTAATCGTAAAATATTTTTTTGTGATAGATTAAATTGAACAATCCCTTTGGGGAAGGTTCAACTTCAAAGCTATTCCACGTTTGAGTTAATTTGTTCTTGATAACATGTAATACAGTATTCTGGATTAAGGGGGGGCGGGTTGAGTGATGTTATTCTTAGCTGAAGCGTGGAGTGTTGAGCGGTGCCTGATGCTGGTGTGCTTGCAGGGAGGCATGTGGGTGCTTCAGCTGATGGATCATTATAGCGCAGGATTCTGCGTTCTGGTCATTGCCATCGTGGAGTGCATGGTCATCAACTGGATTTACGGTCAGTGTTTCTCGTCGTCCTGCTGCCTCGCCGCTTGACCGTGATGTCCAAATTGCAGGCAACGACCGAATGGCGGCCAACGTCAAAGAGATGCTGGGCCACCACCCCAAGCGCTGGTGGTTGATTTGCTGGAAGTACATCTCCCCTTGCATCATCATGGTATCTCTCACCACCTCCTTTCTTCCCTCCATTGAGATTCTCTTCTTTCAGTTTATCCTGATCTTCAGTTTTGTGCGATATTCGCCCGCCAAGTATGGCGACGATTTTTACCCGGCGTGGGCCGACGTGATTGGCTGGTTCATGAGCCTGGCGTCCAACGTGCCCATTCTGGTTGTGGCCGTCTACAAATATGTAGTTGCCGATGGCGTTGGCTTCCGTGAGAAATGGCGCAACGCCACGCGCGCTCAAGTGAGCATAGAAAAGAAGGAAGCGCAGGATATGGAGCGCAAGGCATACAACTCAGTCAGCTCAATCAACGGCATCGGAGGGGCTGATTACGAGGAAGAGGACGATGACCCCACCCTCAAAACGCCCACTGACGACAGTCACGCTCAAACCATGACCCTACTCAATGAGCAGCATATGGAAAACAGTGCTGTTTAAGCGTTCTGTGCTTCTGCCGCTGCTGCTTCGTGCGGGTCCCTGTGGAGGCTCGGTTGCGGCTGTTCTCACTGCTCTCTTGGTTGAAGTGCAGGGGCATTATGGAATCATGACACAGACAGTGTTCCACCTGCCATCCTGCGCTCCCCTCTCCTCCCCCTCCTCCTCCTCCTCCTCCTCCTCCCGTCATCCGGCAGCTGCGTCATCCAAGTGCCTCCTTGTTTCTTCTCGTCAAACTCCTCATTTAGCCATTCGCGCAATTTAATGTGTTGTAGGGTAAATTTAAGAAAAGCTTGGGCCATATATATTTGTTTTTTTTTTTTTCCGACTATTTAAAGATAAATCATTGTTTGGTTGTACATTATTTTCTTCTCCTTTTGAATGATTGTGTCGCCTATTTAGGAATCAAAAACTCTTTATTTCTGTGTGTCTCTTGTATAACTTTGATCATTCATAGGTTAGAAGTGCTGCTTCATTATGATGCGTGAATGAAGTTGGTTTCTTAGATTCAGCAATTTGCAATGCGTTATTTGTATTCTGCACTGGCGATTGAAATATATAGAATTTTTTTTTTTTTTTTTTTTTTTTTCATTGTGTTATCAGCTAATAATATTTAAGAAGAGATTTAACCTGCTTCCCTTTCCCCAGTGATGAATGCATGGATAGTTATTTCTGTATGAAGTGCAGCTAATGTAATTATCTCAGTCATATCAGTAACAAACCTTCTCGGTATAAAGTCACAATTCGCTAATTAACCCAAAACTCCCGCTGCACAGAAATGTAAAAATTTGTGCAATGATAAGACTGTCGTAACAGGTGGTGGACTTCATTTTCCTCTGTATTCTAAATAGTTTTTTTGGTTTTTTTTTCCTGCATAATTTCTTTTTTCTAACAAGGTTCTGTAATTTAATTAATATTATTACCTTTTTTTTTCCCTTCTCCTAAAGGGGGGATCACTCCGAATAGCTTCTCTACTATTCATTTCTTTCCGCATTGCTACTAGCTATAGGTATATTGATACATTTTATTTCCTTCCCCATTTGTTGAACACTTGTGTATATATTGACAACAGCTGAACAGGAAGCCCTCTCTCCACATCACAGCATAGCAATTTTGTCACCTACATGTTGATAGATCACCCTCGGATACCATTTTGCTTCTCATTCGTATTTGTAATGTTTTTGCTCAGAAATAATAATAATACCTGGGTCTAATGTTTCTTGGTTTCTCTCTATTTGGGCTTTTAACTTACATATTAAATAATACACTAATTTAACAAAGCCTAAAAGGAAAATTTAAACAGGAGTAAAGTGCTGTGGTTAAATGTATAGTATAATAACTTTTATCATTCTTTCCCCCTTTCAAATAAAAGAAAGAAATTAAAAAATCAGCATTATTATTAATTCTTGAAAAATTTAGCTCAAGTGCGGTCAGTCAGGATGCTTTCCTCTGCTTTGGTTTCTGATTAAAAATCTACCTCCGTTTTGATTAGATTTTTTCACTCTCAAATGTCATCTTTATTTATATGCATATTTTTTTATTTTTTTTCTCTGCTAAATTTCTTTCTATTTTCTTCTTCCCATTTTCTCTCTTTCAATTGGGAAGCTGTTATTTTTTGCTTCTTTTTTTCTGTTGCTTCATTCTGATTATTGCTTTTTCCTGGTAATAATGCGGTGTGTGTGTGAAGCCTCTCTTTCGCATTCTCTTCTTCTGTCTGGACAACAATTGTTGTTCTTTTCACAAAATGACAAGCAACATTCGAAGGATGCAGTGAATAAATATATACAGTTCACACCAAAGTCTTTTTCATTGTTCATTTTAATCATGTTTTTTTTTTCTTCAGAATTTCTGGAAAGAGCAAAAGTTCTGGGTTGGATACTGACTTTATAAATTCACACTTTGTGTTTTAATTAATCCTGGCTGAGTAGTGGTGAATAGTGCTAGGAATGAATTTGAATAGACTAGCCTGTTGAGAGAGATGCATGTGCTTTGTTGTATCTATGTGGTTACTATGAGTACCAGCATGTATGTGTGGAATGAAGAGAGGTTGCTTGCGCTCACTTGGTCATCATGCAATGTCCACTCCGCCGTTTATCGAAGCTGGTTCAAATGGATCTGCGACTTGGATCTTGGATCTTGGGCTTGACAACACAGAAGCATATGCAGTATTATTTCCTTATTGTGGAATTACCCATTCCTGGTAAGCATTGGTTGTTCAAATGCGAATTCAAAATATGGTCATTCTTTAAAAGCAAAGTCGGTATCGAATCTTGTGTGATTATCACCCAGGTCTCTGCTTTTTGTCTGGAGCCTAATTTTGTTCAGCTGTGGAGAATCACGACTCGTCTAAGATGACCTCTGGATGACCTCACTTTCGGTTGTGAGTCTTGGGACCGATGCACTTCTATCCAGATCCATGCGAATTCGACGAAATTTAGTTGTACAAATAAAAGTCATTAAAACCTTGGGAAAGCTCTTCTTCAGGATTATCAGATGGCATGGAGTGTTCATCTTCAGATTGTAGCAGGTCATTCACAAGCTTAAAGTTTAATTCTGATTTGCATTCTTGAATTTGTCATTGAAGAATGCTGCTTTGCTCTTTCGTTACCGTGAAACAACATGGTGCGTTTGATTTTTCATGATTCCCTTCTGCACTTCAAGCTTTGTCTTCTGGTATTTCGTTTACAGTCGTCTGTGTTGTGAATTTCATCGCTGTGCCATGGTTTTAGTCCGTCTCCCTTAATATGGACAATTTTTGTTGGAGCATTTTTTTCAGTAATTGTCTTTGACAGCTTTTATAATATTTCAAGGCCAAATCTTCAATGCCATCTTCCAGCCCAGCAATTGATAGTACTCTGGACAAGTCATCGGCACCTACTCTCTTCAGTGGTCTGCAGCTGATCGCTTTCTTTCTCTATTGGACGAACTCCACAGATGGGTTGCATGTAGCAAGCAGAGCGACCGATGTCGCATACATCAATGACATCTATGGGTTGCGGTTCAGTGTGTAGAGTGAACTTTCGGCTTTGAGCTAATCGCCGAAAAATCACAATTGTGTCCGAAGTTTTCTTCCTCTTCGATTGTCTCTGGCAGCTGTTGTCCGAGGCTTTCTGGCCCGAAGAAGCTGCTGCCTCGAACACAATGCTGACGGCCCCTACACCACTGAAAACGCTGACTCGAAGGAGTTAAAAAAGAATCGCTCCCAAGGACAATCCGTAATTATCCATGCTGCAAACGAGCCTGCGAGGAAAGGAAATTGACACATTTAAATAAAAACATTAGTAGAGCACAGCGGACATTGGTAACCTTGGAAAAGCTAAAGCACACCGCGCGTTAATTGTGATCTTCCTCAGATTAGGGGTCTTCACGGAATCGAACAAAGTCAGTTTGCTTCTGGGTTCACTTACCTTTGGTTGCTTAGCAAATGCCTAGCTTAGGATTAGCATTTAGCACAGATAAATCGGCCGAGGTGTGCGTGCCTCTCGGTCTATCGGGTATGTCAGCTAAGCTAGGATAAATTCTGCTGCTCTTGAAAATGAGGGCAAAACTGTACCGTTGCTAGAGGAATTCAAATGCCTCACATATTGTAAGGCGGACACATTGTAAATAGTGTCCTAGGTGGCCGACACTAATTTAGCTTTCCTCTTGTTCGCGTTCTACATCATTCCTTTCTTTCTGGCCGCACGTCGGCGGAGACACCTAGCGACTCTTGAAAGAAGAGGACTCCATGACTCCACGTTACAACACTTTTTGCCTTCCTGAATATTACAGTCACCGGGAGCGAGTGGCCAAGGAAGTGCTAGAGAGAGGTTTGGTCGATGTCCGTGCGGATTCCTTTCTCTCTTTCTTGCTCTCTCAATGCCAACTTATATACAATCATGGATTGGCACCAGCTCAAGTCATTATCGAGAGTGTTTTGGTAAGCATTCAATTGAAGTCAATCAGAAAGATCCGAGTGTTTTCCCCATTTATCTGTTAACTGGTCAAAGTAGGGACGCTGTCAGTGGCTGAAAGCCATGTATAGTGCCATATGGGTAATTGCTTTTGTTGGCATTATGCACTGCTGTTGCCCCCTGACCTCCTCTGATGTTCTTCATTACAGCGTAGCCTATTCGATAAATCCTTACAAAATGTATTCCCTTATTACCCCTGGAAATTTCCAGAGCACACTTGTGTACATGAGCAATGTTGCTGAATTTTATTTCATAAATAATGATATACAAAAATGAAATAGAAATGTAATACGAATGGACGGAGCGGATGAAACTTCTTTCCTCATGAGCTTGGAGCTGTTGTCGCTGTGAGAGGGGCACCGCTGTCAGCCATGACAGGATGTGACACATCCGAGGGAGTGACGTCATAACCCAGCTTCTTCATGTCTTTCATGACAACGTTCAACGTTACAGTCACATAACCTTGTGACCTTACTCGCGTCACTGCAAAAAAATAGAACTTGATGAATGGAATGGAGTTTTTGTAAGGACAAACCTTCGCGACCTTCGCCGTGCGCTACCACTTTGGGGTCGGTGTATTCTGGCCGTCTACTCATCATCCAACTCAACAATTGCTGGAAGCGTGAAGAAGACTCCGGAACAAACATTGGCAGACGTAGAGTATGGCTAAGAAAATTTTGTCACAAGAGAAGAAAATAATTCTTCAAGCACTCACCGTCCAGGTGTGATCGGAACGTGTACAACTCCATACCCTCGGACAACATCCTTCCCAAAGATGTCCAATCCGTATGCATGAACTACTAACTGTGGCCCTAGAAGAAGAAAAGCACTGTGATTGGTTGAGACTGGGCAACTGTAACACCCACAGCCATGGGGATTAGTGCTCTTGAAAGAGACGTCTAACGGGAAATTGATCACAAACGCTTGTCGATCATCTCTGCTTTTGCGTGTCATTTGCGTGATTCCTTCTTCGAGGCCCTGGAATGTTAATACGAAGGTTGGAAAATGTAGATTCTGTTTTCACTTACGGATGTGATGACCCAGTCTTGGCCAAAAACAAAGCAGTATCGGCAGTAAATGTCATCATGTTCTGGAAACTGTAAGAAGTGATTTTCATGATTAGATTGCATAGCAGAAATCAAATTCCACCTCCATTACTTGATAGCCCACATTTATTAATAGGGGCGGATAGTGACATGTTCCAGATAATCAGGATTGCAGATATCCGGCATTTATTAATTATTATCCAGTATATTTGGATTAGTGATGGGCAAAACTTCGGCTTCGGACTTCTACGAATAATGGCAAATTTGCAAAGCTTCGAGTTCGAATGAAAAGATTGCAAGGAATCCGAATATCAAAATATTTTTTCTCCTAAATTGATCAAACTCTGTAAGTTACTTTGTTTATTCACTCACGTGCGATAGCCCGCAAGACTCGCAGTAATTAAACGCTTGAATGCAT
>KB311078.1:22918-78476 GCA_000328365.1 Capitella teleta
CCCACAAGGAATATCATCGCTAACGATTTCGCGGGCGATATATTGCTAACTAGGCGTGACGTCAGCAGCTGTGATGAAACACCGAGTTCCCCATCTGTTACAATGGGCCTCGTCATATCAGCGTGTCCTGCGACTAAACCCTTGGATATTTTTTTATTTTCTTTTCGGAAATAGATAGAATAATCATTTTACCACCAGTCAGGCGCGAAATTTTTTTTTTTTTCGCTATTTTTCTTATTTTAACAAGCGATTTTCTAGGACACCTACCATGTTTCTCATCCTGAAACAGTAAAAAGGTCAGCCAGAGTGCACCACGCATGCGCTTTCGTTTCGTAAACAACAAAGATGTCCTTTTATGGCAAAGATGCTCTGCTCTGATTGGCTGAAATCGATAGCTTCACGAGGGGAACGGGACCAATCAGCCATCAGCCAAACCAAGCCATCAGCTGACGTTTGCCTCCTATACTTCGCAATGGAAGCCATTCTCCCATAGGCGCAATGCTAACCCCGATATTCGGAATGCATTATTTCCTTACGCTTGCATCCAGGCAGGGTGTTTTTGGCACGGAATGCTATCAATTGGTGCTATGAGTCAATAGAACATCACTTAAAATTTAGTTCCCCATCCCTTTAAGTTACTACATTATCGCTCATCAAGTCTGAACTTGTGAGAATAACAATTGAAAATTACTGTAAGTGGCATCGTAATAAATATAAAAGAAATTCAAATGACAAAAAAATATATATATAAAATGTAACAAATAACGCACATCGGCTGTTTCTATTTGTCCGTTGACCATTAAAAGGAAAACAGAAGCTCGATCCGATCGAACGCCTTCCATCTCGGTTTGGTCGTGAAGGAATGTCAACAAAGGGAGTGCCTATTATTAATACTTGATTTTCATGGGGAGCATGAATTATTTCCCCAGATCCGAAACCCGTATACACATAGCCCGCGCAAATAAAATTACACCCATCGTACTCATTTCTTGTTGACGAATTAAATTAATTCGTGCTTGTAGATTTATTAAAGTAATTATCTGTATTGCGTTTGTCTCACAGTCCGAAAAGAGCTAAAACTAAAATTCTGATAAAATCGAGCCGTATGGTCCTATTCTAACGATTAATCCTGGTAAATGTTAATTAGTCTGAAATAGTGAAATTTAATTATCGCTTATTTGTTATGGACGAATATTCCATGGTAATTCAATGAACAATCGCCGGTATTTCGCAAATCATAACGCACAATCTTGAGTCTCGTGAGAGCATGCATTAATGAAATTGCTGTTGATAATTTGTCTATATCTCAGTATACACTCAAATAAGATGGCTTACCGATAAAATATGAAGAATATAGAGACCCAAAACAGGACAGAAATGTGAAAAATTGGCTCATTCATTTTGGCAGCAGTTCAGTGAAAAAGCTACTAGAAGTTGTAATTAGATGGAAATGTTATATTAAAACAGTAAGCAGCGAGATAAATAGATAACCCCTTCAGGCTTAATTCAGATCGAGGTAACGTTTGAAAAGTTATTCTTTGCCGAAAGTTTGCAAGCATCAATATTGTTTTCTTGAGTGAGAAATTCCGCACATCATATTTTTGCTTGATCACAGTAGATGCGTTCTTGTTTAACAAGCATTTGTGTGCATTTGAACTGGATATGATGAAGAGGAGCTGTTCAATTGCCGCGTCAAGCATGTTTTCAGCTGCACCCTCCAGACTGGCATATATGTAAGCGTGCTCAGCTTCTTGAGCTTCAGTAGCTCTCTCTTTCAGGGTTTCAAGAGTCTCCAGGAGGTTTAATTTTTTTCTATTTTTATTTATTTTTTATTTTTTATTTTTTTTTAATTTTTTAAATTTTTTTTTTTTTTTTTTTTTTTGCTTACACTAATTTCACAATCTGGAAAAAAAAAAACGGCCTACTCTGTGAAAGGAAGAGGTACACGGATACAGATCGCAAACATCCTGATCATCATCGACCAAACACCGGGAATGCAGTCTGCTCTTATCGACTACCGCAAAGCTTTCGACGGTGTCAACCATTTTGTGGAGAGATATTGACAACCTGAGCTTTCTAAAGCATTTTATCCAACTACTTGCGCGCCTCTATCAGGATCAGGTGATCAGAGAAAGAACAAGCAACGGATCATAATTATTTACTAATGGGCGTGGTGTTTGACAAGGTTGTATTTCATCTCCATCTCTATTCAACGTGTACACGAAGGACATCATGAGAGGAGCAAGTGAAACGCTTGAGGCCGAATAAATTACCTTATCTTATCTTATCGTATGCCATAAGACACGACAATTTAGAAGGAGAAAACAACAATAATGCAACGCAGAGTTGAAGGTGCATGAAGAAGAGCAGACGGAGAAGGCATTCAGAGTGTCTGGGTCCAGCTAGTTCCACAAGATGTAAGCGGGGATCATCCTGAATCTTCGGTTACATAACCGTTTCATTGGCTCCCTGGGTGAAATATATAAATGGTCAGTGTTCAGAATCATTATAACGATTCTTGCATCAATGAGTGAGGAAAGTAATGACTTTTCCCATATATGTATATATGGGCCATGCAGGTTGTAGATTGAAATCGCGAGAAATGAAAACCCGCCCAATAAAGTCAGCAATTCTTTGTTTATCGCCTCATTAAATATGTAAAACAGTAGATATCGCGGTAAAGAAGTTGAAACAAGCTTTGTTACAGGTGAAATTAATCGTAATATTGATTTATCCTTCTGAAACAAGAATTATAACGTTCAGTCTTCTAGATCTGGAGCACTGGCCAGAATCCCGTTTCGCCCAGGGAGCCAATCAGACCAAGCCGCATCCAAGCTTCAGGCTTGGATCCAGCCAGATTTGCCTGCACCGGGCCTAGCTATCACCTGGCGGAAACCCGTGAGCACTACCGGAAAATTCGTGATGGGCAAAGCAGCTCGATTCGAGCCACCTGATTGCAAGAAAGGAGGTAGAGAACCATTTGTTTTGGAGATGCTCGGGTTGTATGTCGGCCTATGTGAAGATCATGATGAGCAACTTCCTTTGTTTAATGCTACTCACGATCGGAAGTCCTTTGGGCCAAATTTCTACAAACCCTTCTGGCTGAAAAAAAAAAAAAAAAAAAAAAAACAACAACAACAACAACCACCGTATGCAATGCTGGACTCCTCAGGAGGCATCGTGACATTCATTAAAATTGTTCAACGCAGGTGCTCATTCCTTGTTCATTGTCATTCCACCCCCCCCCCCTCATACTGTGTGGCGATGTCATGACACAGATGTCAGGTGTTCCCTGCACTGTCATCACCACTTCAGGTACATGCATGTAAGTGTTTCCTGTTGCCCTTGATATCATATAGATTGCTTCGATATCCATCTCCCTAAAAACAGCTTTGGCGATTGCTTACTATTGCAAATTTTAACGGTCGTCGACTTAGTATCCAAAGATGTGTGGCCAATGTGGCCACTTGCTCCTGCAAATTTCACCCTTGTAAGGCATTACTTAAAGGCAGCATACAATACCAAAAGAGATGGAGGAAGCTGTGGCCAATGTGCTAGTCTCAGCATAAGGACCAAATAATACCGAGACATTGAGAAAAATAGAATGTGAAGTTGAAGGATATCGCAAAACTAGTCCTGTGTGATGCAGTATTCCAAGAAAACGTATATGTACCTGCAGATCATACCTGGAAAGAAACTTTGAGGAGAATCAACAGTGCATGTATCGAAATTTTATAGTCTCTGCATATTAAGGGCAATAGGTCATAAGTCTTTGGAATCGTTTTATTTTATATTTTAATCGAAACATTGTACGTCATCTGATAACCCCATAAATCCCATTACACCCACTCGATATGCATTGAATTTGCACTCATCTACATGCATAGGTGCACGACCCTTACTTGCACTACAAGTATATTGCATATGGGCTGAAACTGAGTCAATTTTTATCTAAGACGTCTGGCCACTTTGGTTTAGACAAAATAATGTATTTTTTCGAGAGTTTTGTGTTTGCTTGTTGAGCAAACCATGACGTGACGAAGATCATAAAAGAGTACAGGTTCTGCGTCTGCGAAGGTGTGATCATTGATCTGTGCTTGTGTTCAATTTTGCACTTCATACAAGTTCGTTCACAATTTGACACAATGGAAGTGCAGAATTATGCATGTCCATTGTGTAGGCCCCTTATGAGGTCAATCGGGACAACTTCTTTGTTTCTTCTGTCTCCATTTGGAAAAAAAGTTACCCAGGTTTGCATGTTGTCATTCTCGGTCTATGTATTGGTAATGTTATTCGATTATAAAAGGCAATTTATTTTATGCTACGTTCAAAAACTACTACATGTATTTCCTAATGTACTTTGATTCACTAATTACGTCAATAGAAGCATTAACTAATCAGAGACCCGATTGTAACTAGATACATAAGGACTAAAGTTCGTGCGTATAGTGAAACCCCAATGCTTTGAATATTCTACTCCAATTTTATTGTTATTAATAATCATATAATATTACTGCTATTTCAACGGCGTTAATTATTCTGAAACCCAATTTTCTCAATAATTCGGCAGTTCGTGACCAATGAATCAATGCGCTATAATTACATAATCGATATCATAGTATACAGGCATGGACATGACGCCGATTCTGTTTCCATTCAATATATATTGAGGTGAGATTACTTAATTGTAGTCAGCAATATGCACGGTATGCGACCGGGAGGTTTTAAGCATGTGTAATTCGATACACGTGGATCGATGTTCCTGGTAGAAATAGAATGACGTCAAACGTTGAAGCATTTCTGGGATATTTGCATCGACTTAAAATCTCGATATCGTCGCGCATGCATGGGGACAGACGCACTCTTCGATCTTGGCCTAAACTATGTAATTGGTAGTTTGAATTGTCTATGCAAAAGAGTACTCACGAAGACCCATTTCCGTAAAATCAAATGGCGTGTATCGGATTAACAGCGGTGTAACACGTTGTTCCTTTTGGGGACTTACTGTCTGAGCACTCAGCGGGAAAATGTAGATTAAGTTATAAGATTAAAAGATCATCCAAAATGTCCATGTACTACCGACGAAAATCCACTCAATGAAAACCCATTCCTCACGAGGAAACACCGTTAACCTTCGGAATATTACATTGTGTCATTTCGAATCGGGTCATTGTGCGCGAGGATAGATATTCTCAAGTTGAGATGCCAATAGAAGAGTATATTGATCAATAACTTAAGTGATTGGTTAAAAAACCCTTGAATCATGGCCTCTGCAAGTACAGGCATGTTCGTCTGATCTTGCGGCTGAAACCCAATAATCATCGTGGAACTACAAGTGTCCTGTTGAGACACATTGCCTCAGAAGCACACCCTCCGTGTCAATCGTATCACCACACTGTCTGGTTTCTAAATTTGGGAGATCAATATTAGAAGCAAGATATTCACAACACACGAGCAAAGGGTTTTCATGTCCAGGGTTCTAAATATCCACGCGACAGATTGTACAAATTTGCTTTGGGTCGGATTTCGCTAGTTGACAATCAGACAATTGATGACAAGAGCATTTCTTTGAAATATGTTCTGTCTGAACATCGAGGTGTGCCTCCTTGAGAACGTGTCCAATTTCGGTTTTGTTAGCAACAGGGTATCTGGTATCGCTAATTAAGAATACTCTTTACGCGTTGAGTTTAATTTATGGATCATTGAAGAATCACAGATGTCACGGGATTCTTGTACTTGTGGATAACCGAAATATTTGTATGTAAATCGAGTGTTTATACGTGGAAGCTGAAGGCTTATACGGTGCATGTATCATTTATTGGCTGTAACCATGCATCGCTCGACAAGATGAGTAATTATATCGAGACTTCAGTGGCATAAAAACACTGGTGTTTTAAGTGATCACAGAAATACTTCTCTCGTCCGCCTATATAAGCAATTCGACGTGATGTGTTCATGAAATCAGAAAAAAAAAAAAAAAAAAAAAAAAAAAAAAAGCGGAGAGAAAATGCGATCCAATCAATCGATTTATTTCGTTGTAAGAAAGAAACCCTCAAATAATTAATCAGATTTATCCAAATAGGCGAAATTGTTAGACCGTGTCAGCCCTCTCGAGTCTCGACGCACCAAAAAGATTGATTTAATAAATATTTTAGCGAGAAACCCCAATTGTTTTAGAATGGATTATTAGAAAATTTGGGCACCCGCAGAAAAGAAAAGAAAAACCCTGTTTACCGGTTGTCAAAATTCAATCATTTTGATTTTGGATGGCAGAAAGTAAAATAAATAAAAAGTTGAACAACCTCATGGAAGTCATAATAATCAATTACCAAGGTTAATCACCAACGAGATCAGATGAACACAAGCAAACAGAAAAAAAAGTCAATAAAACCACGAATAACAGATCCCAATGCAACGAAAACAGGATGAAAAGTTAATATTATAATATTTGTAAGAAATCAACAAGCAATCAACAAGGTAATGTACGAAAACACAATATATTGATCAATGATATGAGAATAGTACACGGGATTTAAGAAAGTATTTCCGTAAATACACGACAATCGAGAGATATGTTGTAGAGTTTGTGTATTTTGCTCTGGGTGGAAGGCAAACAACACAATCATAAAATCGGAATGAGAAGGGCGAGAGAATGACGTAATCAGGTCGAGTTAACAAAGTGGAAGCACTCAATGCAAACGAAAACGGTGGCGCTGTTTACTTTAATAAAAAGGATTTCTGGGAATGACGTCATTTGTGTGATCGATAGGTGCCTGCTCATTGGAATGGAACAACGATTGAGGGCTTCATAATGTTCATTGCGAAACGACGAAGAGGGTTTGTTGGGAGGGGGGGGGGTGGGTACCCTGCAAAGGGAAGCGGAATCGAAGGCGATCGATATTAAATGTAGCGATAACCTAAAAGGAAATGGGCTCGTAAAGATTCTCAAGGGATCTCATGCCGATCGTTACCCTTAACCTTCAAGAATATCTCAGAGTGCCGAATAAGTTTGTCCGGATTCAAGGTTACATATTGACCTGTAGCGTGTCGATCGAGATCAAACTCTAAAACCTTGCATTTGCGCGTTACACGGCCCCCTGTGGGGATGGAGGGGAGAATACTGAATATACAATGTATAATACAAGTTCAAATGTATAGCAAATGAAATTATGAATAGATTGCAATGTGGATCACAGCGTCAAGGGGACGGCGTCAGCAGGTCAATCACCTATTAGTGATTTGTGCATACAGCAGCGATAAAAAACGGTGCTCACGATGGACGGTTAATACTATAATTAAATTATCACAGTGAGTTGCTTTGAGCAAGCAGTGGACCCTGGACGGCGCGCGGGGGGCTGGATGATGCAGACAGCAGCCGTTTCAGAGCAGCCACGCCATAAATATGAGATACATGTATGCAAACATAAACAACAACAACAACATGACCTCATGAGTCATGACTTAACGAACCGGGGCTGGGAATATCTAAAAATATGTCCGTATCAAATGAGGCAATTGCCTGGTCAAGGTCCTCGGCTCTGCTCTCTGCCCAGGGGTGCGAGTATTCGGGCGAAGGGGCGTGAATGGGGGTGTGTAGCCCCCCAGGACCATCACTTGGGCCACTCACACTTGAGGGGAACATCTGACCGGTTAAACTGTCTGCCCACCAGCCAGGGGGCTTCAGGGAGGTGCCCTGAATGGAGAGGTCAAGCGGCTGCCCGTTGGTCAAATCTAACGCATTTTTGTCGTTGCTGGTTTTTGAGTCTGAGTTTGGGAACGTGAGGAACTCATCTAGAGCTACTTCTGAACTGCTGTCGTCGGACGGAGGAGGACTGAGGTCCATGATGGCCGTAGCCTCTTTGTCATCAATGACCTCTTCGGTTTTAACCCGCGCACAATCCACTTCAACGTCCTGGTTCAGGATGGCGCTCCAGGTGAAATCGAGGCCATCGCCGTTCAGCGCACACTCTGCGCGTGCGCCAATCTGCTCCATGTGGTCACCCAAGCCTGGCTCTTTCTTCACTTTGATGTCGGTGAAGGGACTGAGCGGCCCCGTCATGCTGCCGGGGGTGGCCGGGGTGAGCAGCACCGACGCACTGGGCAACACTCCGCCACAACTGGCGCCACTGATGCTTAGCGTGGCCTGATAGTCCTCCTCTTCTCGCTTCATGCGTTTCATTGGCGGCGCGGTCGCCATTGTAGGCATGCATGACGTACTGCCACGCCTCTTCTTGAAGACGCCGTTGACGAACATGTCCTGGTATTCTGGGTTGATGCGCCAGAAGCCGCCTTTGCCAGGTTCATCTTTACGCCGAGGCACCTTCTGGAAGCACTTGTTCAGCGACAGATTGTGTCTTATCGAGTTCTGTGGAACAGATGATGAAAATTGTACTCAATGGAAGCACACAGAAGACTTCTACCAGTATGCATTCGTTAAGTCCACACATTGTTGGTATTATACTGTTGTTGTGTGTAAATATATTGCGCAGTAAGCCGCGGATTAATTAACCCAAATACACCAAGAGTAATTACAGGTAAATCCTACACGGCCAACCCCCATTCAATATTAATGCACATCGTTCAAGCCAATGCATCAATTGTCCAATACTTTTGATGAGAGCGTGTGTGAGGAGAGTAGCACGTAATGTAAAGTCTTCTTCATTACTGATTCGTGATGATGAAGTTAGGCTTCATATAATCATTTACTCACGCGGAAGCAAGCCCACCTAAGATGATTGGAAAAAAAATGCTCACCTGCCAACTGGGATCAGCCATTCGATAGTACATGAAGTTCTCTGTGATCCAATTGTAGATCCCGGATAACGTGACTTTGTTTTTCTTCGATTCTTTCATCGCCATGCAGATGAGGGTTGCATACGAGTAAGGGGGCTTCACGTGCGGGTTGTGCTTGTAGTCGATCTTCTCCAGAGGGTTGCACGGAGCACGCAGGTCGACGAGACCTCTGCATCCCGGTAGCTCACGACCCAGGTTGTTGCGGGGTAGATTGGTGACGTTGAGGATGGAGTTCGGATTCACTTGCATGTTACCTGAGGTCGCGTATGATTCACTACTTGCGGTCATCAGGCCCCCAGGGACCGCGTCTCCTGGCTGAGGGCTGGCCGGTGGCGTCGGGCTGGCTATCTTCATGATGTTCAGATTGTGCAGCCAGTTCAAACTGGTCAGACTGTCGTCCAGAGCAGCTCCGTTGGTTGGTGGTGGAGCGTCGACTGGGTGCTTAGCCATCCAGTTCTGTCTCAGTCGCTGGGCCAGGGTCTCTCGGGTCAGCGGTGGCATTTTAGGTTTATGCCCCACTGGCGAGGGAATTGATTTGACGGAGTTCGTTGGAGGTTGGAGGGGGACCTGAAATCACACGAGTGCATTGTTTATGGTTATGTCCGAGTTAAAACTGCACGAAACTCCCCCTCGCCCTTAGAGAAGTTCATCAAGGTTCTTATCTCGATGCTTACAGAATAAAGAGCCACTCGAACGGCTTTGCAGGTGCTTCAGTGCCATTCAACAATGTGGATTAGTGCATACAACATGCGTGAAGCTTTGTTGATGCTTGTCTTTGATCAGCAAATGTATAAACAAAACCGCATCATTGACTCGCATGCTACTAGTATTCGTTCTTCAAATAAATGTTGTCTAAATCCGCACATGACCGAACATGAATCAGGTCCAATTTTCGAAATATTTATTGCGGGAATTTTCGAATTGGTTCGGTTGACCCAACGTGATCATAATTAATACTATCGGACTTCGTCTACTTTTAGGATGGGAGATATAATTAGAAGTTATTCCGATTTATAACATAAAATGTTCAGTACACAAAATTGAAATACAAATATAACCACCGACAGAGATCAGTCATGTGGAATAAATGACACTTACAGGTATTAAAGTGCGTTCATTATGTAAACCATATTCATGAACAATTGCTCGTGGATATAAGTTCATTGGTTCATGGCTAAACAATCCCTTACCTTCATCGCGATGTTGGGGCGCAGGTGAATCATGTCAATTTCTAAAGCGGTTCGCGTTCAATCTTGTCAGCAAACGTATGGCGCCAAATACAAGCTGGAAACTCCAAATCCTAAATCTGAATTTTTGGTCAAACAAACAAAAACACCATTATAGTGTATATCCAGAATGCGATGCAGCTGGTGTTCGGATCTGACAGGCGCTTATTTTCATCCCTTTTCCCTCCAACAGCTGATGGCCAGTGAATGGGATCGATTCAAACCGGTGAACGCATAAGAATATGTCTACCTTAGCAACAGCATAAACAGCTCCAAATAGAGTCCTATTCCAGAGCACGGCTTCCGCCGTTGCCAAGTAAGCAAAGCGGCACAACGATTGACTCAGTGCGAATGTCAGCATTCACCTCATTGGCTGGGAAAGAGAAACAAGACCAGTGATTGGCTGATTGATAGTGCATGACCTCTGCATCGATTGATCTCCACGTGGGGATGTTGATAAACGAAAGTGAATCAATGGAACAATCAACGAATCGGGGTAATTCTCTGAAAGGCTAAAAATTAGGATGAAGAATGGGATCCGTGCTTGCACCCGGAAAGGCGCACGCACATGTTAATGGGCGGACAAAAATTTACATAATCAATCAAAAGGTGTTGACAGTTTTATCTTGCAGCTGATTCTTAGCCAAATGTCTCAAACGTTTGCACTGAATAGGTTGTCCCGTTCACTAAGAAATTAATAAACGGTTAAAGCGTAGAGTACAAGTGTTAGGGTTCTCGGTCTCTCCCGTTCTTCCGTTAGGAGTTGCGTAGGCCCAATATTATGTAGGCCTACTTACTTGTCGGGTATCCGTTGCTGAATTACTGTCCGATAAGTATTGAAACAACGCTGATAATCAATTCCTCAGGAAGTGTCTTCAATTCTTGTTGTCATGGTTACCGCATGCTTCCAACGCGTTCAATTATAATGTGACCAGCGAGTGTAAAGGATAGGTGTTCCTATGGATTCCAACCATTTTGACGGAGATGGCTACATGTATATTCATAATTGACCCAGCATGACTCAGCAGACTAATTTTAGTAATTAATCCAGGGGCGGCATTAAAAACGATTCTCAAGCTCAGGCGCAAGACTTAAGTCTGAAATTTTATTCCTAATACGTCTCTTAGTGTAACTTCCATCTTAGTATTGGTTCTCATCTTTTTGTCTTGATCTCAATTCTTAGAATCGATGTTCAACCCTGAGAATGTATGCAGGTCTTAACTCTAATGCCCAAATTCTCGATTGTAACCATCTACTGCGTTGTTGCGTACTTTTTGACAATTGTGACATAAATGTGTAACAATTGCCATAGCCAAGCATGGTGAAACTAGCATCCTATATAAAGCATATAGAATGCTAAGTGAAACCAAATAATTTGTATCGTGCTAAGTACCCAACTGTAAAGCGATCTCGACCGTCAACGATTATTGATTTTGACAAAATTGCTGAAGGTGATCGAAGAACTCTATTATTACATGAATCAGTTATTCTTGATGAATTGTACCAAAGGAATAACCGATAAACATACACCATACTCACAAACGTCCATGCATACATTCTGTACAAATTGTATCAAATTGAGCAAAACATCAAACATCGCTGAAAAAGAAGAAGAAGATAATTGACCTACCCTGAGCCGGCAAATCATTATGTCTACAAAATAACGATCACCCTTTCGTCAATATTTACTATTTCGAGAAGTTACGAATATTTTGTGGCATCAAACCAAAACATTGATTATAAATCATCGGTTATTAGTATTCATGTGAAATTAAGTATGATAAAATACGGATCTTAGAGTGAGTTGAAGGCGAGTGATTCCGACGATTTTGATGGAAAAGTACAGAGCGTTACGATGCATCGTGGTTACAAGATTATTTGGAGAAGGGAGCAAAATTAACGACACGTTAGTCTAGATAAGAGACTGCTTTAACCATAAATGATAATTGAGTTGGGGTACGAAGCGTGGTTTAAGAGAAAAGAACACTTCTTAATATTTTACGCAATAATGAAAAATCCCCTTATACAGCGAAAGACTTATGAATCACCCTGTATATAATTATGTAATGAGCATGTACACATCGGACCTTCAGTATAATCCGTGGAGATTGAGGGATCATTTTATTGAGGCGCAAAAGTTATCTTTAATCAATTTGTAATCCAGTCTAGAGTCACTCTAGAGTCTAGACCTAGTCATACCATGGCGGATGATTGACTAGTAGAGTGTTACATTTACTTAAAAGGCAAAAGAAACGCATGAATAAATGATTGCAATTATTCTGGGGTAGCTCTAATCTGCAGACCATGAAATGTTGCGAACAACAACAACAAGAGGCGCCCTGAACGCAGATTAGAGATAGAGACCCATATCTCTGGCCTTGAAATCCGGCTGTTTCAGCAATTAGATAATGTACGGCCTAACTCTGATCTGGTTACCGGAGACTTCTCGAAAAACAACGATGCCCTCACACTGTCTTGGCCGGCTTACTCACTCGTTTTATCTTCAATCGAGCATTTTTGGGATCAACATAAGACAGTCATCTTCCACCGCCTCCCCACTCCCCGGAATTGCAGCAGCTCGTGAATAATGAGGAAACATCCCCCAAGCCAGAACCCGAAAGCTCTGCAACAGCATGCGCCAAAGATGCGCGGAATTCTTAGAAGCGAGAGGTGGACACACCCATGTGTGAATTTCACGCTTGACCTCTTGTCCTTACATGAAGGAAACTAAACATCTAAAACCAATTTGTTTTTGCTAAAATTTGGGCAACATCTGTGCAAAGGAAACACCTTCGAAACTTAGTGTACATTGAGTCTGTACAACACATACAAAATTAACTGTGCTGTTATAAGTCAAACCCTGAAAACCCTGATCTTCGATTTCTTATTGCATCACTCCAGGGGTCATTCAGGGGTCACATGGTCACATTTTCTGAATGGAATTCACTTCACGATATTCACACATGCACGCTCAATCACGTGAAAAGGTTATCTCGGAATGCCAAGAAAGAAGAAATGCAATGCGCAGAGGCGGCCTTTAACCGATATCCTTCGTCACACTCGATTGATTTCTCTATCTGGGTTTCCGTGTGGGGTGAAGGGTGTGAGTATAATCAACTGAATTATTGCACTTTTATTGAGCGTTCTTCTCGGGAGCTCGTAATTCAGAGCTCAGTGAGTTCATATCTCGTCTGAAATGTCTTTTTATTATCGGTATTTTATGAATTGATTCTGAGAAGTCAAACTGTCATCGTGATCTGGATGAATTCGTCTTGATTTTGGTGAGTTGGAAATCTGAATCACTCTGATGGTCAAACTTTCGCTGGGATCAGATTTATATTCGGAAACATTGCATGGAAAATAATTAAATATTTTATAACAATTTCACCCTCGTATTGTGCATATAATTCTTTCTCAAAATAATACTCAATCATCTCGCCTGATCTGGGAAATACGATTAAGTCTCTGGTATTTGATGAGTACGCAGCACATGTATTGACTGACGACCCGCAAACCACACCAACGTATTTGAAATCGCTTGAAACAAACAAAAATGACTCATCTGAAGACGATGAACCTGAAAACATGGAGAAACTCACATGAAATTCGCACTGACTGGCATAACAGTCTATATAATTATATGGAGAAGAGCTATTCAGAGGGCATCTGGTATAAGTCCTGGACAGAGGCTGCTCCAGAAAGGCCATCGGTTGTCGAAATGTGGTCATCTATGTGGCATACCAACCCATGATATATTTCAGGTCAGGCGACTGACTACATTGTTACACGTTATAAAACATCCTAAAGTGATCGAGAAGCGGGAGAAGCCCACACCTGACTACGGTCAGGCCATAGGCGAGGGCCACGGGCGAGGGCCACGGGCGAGGGCCACGGGCGAGGGCCACGGGCGAGGGCCACGGGCGAGGGCCACGGGCGAGGGCCACGGGCGAGGGCCACGGGCGAGGGCCACGGGCGAGGGCCACGGGCGAGGGCGAGGGCCACAGGCTTGCATAGGCTTTCGCATTTGAATATGATAATTCTGTGTCATGATTCTCGTGCAGTCAGTCAGGACACTCTCAGCTTCATCGTCCAATTTACGAGTGTTTTGGGACCATTTCTACATGATTTTTCAGTTCAACTCGGAAATCTTAAACGGCGAAGCTTCCAGACGGTTGAATTGCATCATCTCCTTCATAATCATAAAGCGTCTTATAATTCCCGGGGGTCATAGCGCATTATTCAATATCAGCGGTAATTATACTTGCGGTAGTACTCTGCAACGATATGGATTCTTTATAAATGGACTATTCCTATTGGCCAGTGCATGTCAACGCCCTCAGACTAACGGAAATTGCAAACAATGGGAAGTGGTACGGTAATTTAGCAGAGTTTGGGTAGCTCTACGGTAGACGACCTATCCTGCATTTTTATTGGTTTAGGTATTACCGTAGTGTGTGCTGAGAAAGTGCGTTGTGTTGGTGATATTAGACGTCTTTTTGCGGCTGACTTCGGAGTCAAGAGATCATGACACTGAAATTTGTCATTGTCAGTTGTAATTCATCTGTAAATTCATAAATGACTATTCACATAATGATATACAGGGAGTTTCAAAAGTATATTTACAAGTAATGGAAATTTTTCCACCTTGCGTAATGTGTTACAAAAAGGCTCTTTTCTCTAAAACCGCAAAATGAACCCCAATATAATTATCCTTTATGGTTGCAGTAGTCTCTTATCTTGAAAATTATGACTTATATTTTAGTTGTTGTTTTTCCTTCAAATAATTTGATAATTACGAAATTACGACACCGCGTTGTAAATCGCTTAATTTTTCATTCGTAATCTTCGCAATCAGGTACATTCAACTCACCCGATGAGTGATGCTTATCTTACTTTATATCTTGTACTCTGAGACGGGATCGTTAATGCAGCACTTCTGGAAAAATTGATTTAAAATGTCCCGGTTAAAGGTCTAATTTATTTTATAATAGGCTACTGATACTATAAACGATAATTATATTGGGTTGCGTAGCACGGTTTTAGAGGAAAGGGCATTTTTGTAACAATTTACTCAAGGTTAAAAAATCCCCATTATTTGTAAATACACTTTTGAATCACCCTGTATAGCAACAGCACAATACGAGCGGGAATTTGACTTGCCTGCTGTGTGGGGCAGTGAGCAACTGCATGGCTACGCTGCGTCGTGTCATAATGTCTTAACTTATGTTGCTATTTGGTGTTGTGAAATTTTAGCCCAGGGAGGAGGGGGGGGGGTGTCCCGCCATAGATTTTCCCACGTGCTTAACACCCACCAATATGTTTTATTTGTTTCTTTCTTTCTATGTCACATTGCATGTATATGCGGAATAAATATTATATGTAAAAGGAATGTGAGTAATATGACTCTATATCGGTTCTCTGTTTGATCAAGCGCACTCGATCACCGCTCGGTCGGATCATCTCATCGAAATTCAATGCAAATCTCAAATCACGAAACAAGTATCTGAACTGAAAGTTGGCTAACAGTAAGTTCCACAAAATGTAACTGATGATCATCCTGAATCCTCGGTTACATAACGGTCTCATTGGCTCCCTGAGGGAAATTTAAAAATGGCCAGTGCTCCGGATCTAGAGGACTCCGTATGACGATTCTTGCATCATGAGTGAGAAATATAATGAATGTTCCCACTCTGTATGTATGGGGTCTGCAGGTTGCAGATTGAAATCGTCATAAATTAAAAACCGCTCAAAACCGCTCAACATTTCGGCGTTTCTTCGTCTCATTAAATATGTAAAACAATAGATATCGCGTAAATAAGTTAAACCAACCTTTGTTAATGTTGGAATCAGTAGCAATATCAATTCTTCTGAAACAAGAACCAGAACCAGATCCGGAGCACTGGCCATTTTAAGGTTTCGCCCAGGAAGCCAATGGGACCGAATCGTGTCCGAGAATTTGAGCTCGGATACCGCAGGGTTTAGCTATAGCAGCTCACCGATTACAAGACAAAATGTCAACAAACAAAACTATTCAATGAGAATATAGAGAAGTGTACAAATGCGTGAGCATACTTTATTTGTTGAAGCAAATTTCTCCAAATGTTTATAATATTAATAGCACATAATAAAATAAACAAAATTATTGTATGACAATTCGGCTAATGACGAGATTCGGTTGAGTTACAATTGTTTTAAATCCTATTTATAAATCCTCACAGCACTGCTTCTCGAAAGGAAAACAAAAACAGAACAAGTTATTCAAATTAATGAATTATTTTCGAAGTTGTTTGGAGCGGTAAGTGGCAACCCAAAACAATCATATTGTGAGATAATGTTGAAAAAACAACGATCTTCCGGAAGGTAGAAATAAAAATAAAAATAGGTGTCATAGCACAAAATTTTTTGCAAATTTTGTGCTATTTGTATTTTTCTTAAGTGAGTTCGACATCTTTTATTTTCGCGTTTAGAAGTTCATTGTAAATTATTACGATAATTAAACATAAAATAAATAACATCACTGGAAAGCGAAGGCCATCCCCTACAAATTGGTATGAATTAGACGTTTGTGCGGGAAGCAGTTGCCGAGATATGAAGAAAAACGTAACAACGTAACGCATGCGTAATTTCCACGTCGATCAGTCCTGAATAGGATGATGAAATGGAGCGTTCTAATATTGGTCAGGAAACGTCTGACGTCAGATGCGGAACTTTTCATGTAAAATCGCTGCACGACGCTAAAATTATCGGGTTTTGACAATTCCAAGACTGAACATATATTGATACATGGTACCAGGAATCCAAAACTGCATTTCACACCCTGACGCGTCCGTGGCCCTTTAAACGTCTTTATGAGGTTCTAATGATCAATGTTCGCTAGATTTCAAACGCAAAAAAACTTGTGAGTTATAAAAATATGTTATATAACTATAATAAATTATAAGTATAATTTTCGAATGATGACACAAATCATCACAGTACATACTAGAATACTGCCCGCCAAAATTTAATATGGAATAATCATAACGTAACCCATGACGCTGCATATTAGGTGCACGATTTTGTCACGTGGTTCTAATATTGGCGGAGAGCCAAGAGTCGGCTGTTCTGTCTGCTTTTTTCACACCCCGTTAAGGATAATAGTCTGTGAATCACTCAATCAACAAATAAAGGGCAACGTCATCACGATCTTTTGACCTTAAGGCAATATGACCAACTACGACATACCTAATCCGAGTTGACCAATACCATAAATGCCTCTGATTGCGAAGCCTGTGAGGTTGTAGCCAAAAGCCAAAAGCCAGTTTTACAAGTACATCTTAACATAAACCCAGACTGAAATGATTTTCGCTCAGCCACGCGTTGCAGGCGCTGTACACGTGATAGACCACGTGGTCACCGGAAGTAAACATTGTAAAATATAAACATTGGGGAGACTGAGGCGATAAGACCATTGCCCCCATTTATTGATTATCACCATTGCCTGATCGCACAGCATCGATTTCTGATTAGTGCGGCAGCCATAATAAGCCTGTCGTGGCGAATAACGTTGTTGGTAAACAAAAGAAAATATACGTCTGGCTCTGGGTCGCTTAATCTCAACCATCCGGCTTAACAAAAAATATGAAAGGTTGCACTTGATGACTGCCGCTTTATTATCTATAATATTATAAGAGGGCACGTTTTATCTTATATTTGCACAACCGTGTTCGAGAACCGTTTATGAGTTCTTGCACGCGCAGTTAACTGTTTGTTTTTAAGCACTAGATTCTTCATGGATTTTTAATACTACTGGTATATACATAAATAACAACAAATCAACAATCTGTCAACCTTAGATTAGCCTCCGTGTTTTTAAAGTTTATATAACCAGGCTTATAAGTGGCTTGATCCAAAGGCCGGATCAAATATGTTGTTGCTAAGGAAAATAGAAACATTTCTGGATAATGTTTTGAAGACAATTTATTCACAGATTGAATCATGCAACATGATTCATATTAAAAATGAACAAACAAAAATGGGGGCCACTATATAGTGAATGAAAATTCCACGGTATCAAACATCAATCACACGGCACCTTACATGGCATTATTATGACTTTCACACATATACACACACGCAAAGTATCTTCTTTCTGTCTGTATTTATTCAGTATAATTCATATCAACAGAGTTAAAAATGTAAAAAACTTGCTAATATGAGGCTGGTGTTTTTCCCTCCTGATTATAACCATATACAAGGGTAGGAAAATAGCACACACAGGAATTAAAATTAAAATGCATGACTTGGAAACAGAAAAGAAATTTGTTAAAAAATAATATATGCAAGAATGACTTTCAATATGAGAGAAAGATTTCTTTTTACACCAAAAAAAACAAACACAAAAAAACCATGGAAATGAAAGCTTCCAGCAAACACTATTTCTATAACAAACAGATATCTCTGGCTAAATTGAATCAGAGAAAATGGAGGAAGAGAACAGAGAGAGATTTCAATATTAAAAGTCTATCTACAATATTGTGATATGATGTGTACAAAGAGGAGAATGAACAAACCATGTATTATAATAATATGCACCAGCAGAAAATTGACGGCTAGTTTTGTATTTGTTTTCAATCCCTGCATGATTCTAGATAATGAGCATCAATTAGTGTAATTACCCAAAGTTCAAAAGAGGTGATAAGGCAGGAGAATGGAGGAGAAAGCAACCCGCGTAAGAAAAACTGATGTCACCCCAAATGAGAGACAATTATGAAGATCACAATTTAGACCCCCCAAAAAAAAAAAAATGACCATTCAAGAGCAGTATAAAGAAAAGGAAAAAACTCCCCACAGAACAGAGGAGCTAACATTTTCCTTTTACTAAAGAGATAACTTTAAAACTGTGTACATATTTTTGTTTATACACAGAGGAGAGAGGGTGCGAACAAACAGCCAGTGACTCTAATTATCACCAAGACAAAGAACTCAAAAGCGGGGAAGAGTGAGCCAACTGGCAATCGATAGGGAATTTTTCTTTTAATTACCAGGAATAAGGAAATAATAAAAATTGAAAGAATAATCCAAACTTTTGATCAACAAGAATTTCAAGATTTTTTTTCTTCTGCTGAGCTGCTGCCAAGAACTATATCACCCCCTCGTGCTGATAATAATAGAATAATAATAATAATAATAATTGTGCGGAAAAACCACCAGCACAGCTTCCTTATCTTAGCCGAGGGAGGGGCGGCCAGCGGCACTCATAAAAGTCTATTGAAGCGGGTGCTGTGCTCATCGCTGGGTCTGACCAATGCCATGCATCTGAGCGGATTGAGAGTTCTGGGCCTGCAGGTTTGGAGGAGGAGAAGTTGCATAGAGAGCCGCGGGTGACGTGGCCATCTTATGATCCGATGTGGACAACTTTGAAAGAGCAGCTAAGGCGTCTGGGAAGTTTGGAGGTGTGGCTGGCGTATTCGTAGGAGCACACATCTGCAAGAACAACATATACATTAGCAATTTAGCATAAAAGATCGCGATAGTATTACATGTATATCATCAGTCAAGCAATTAGAATATGACATTGATATAGCGATCATAAGTTGTGTGCATGCATCATTATTCATATCTTGCTGCAGAATGTAAAGGGTATATGCACCCAGGGTGTCGTTGGATCTGATAAGGGACAGTGTCGACGTGACACGAAACCGCCGCACACGCCGCTGCTGCAGGGGAGTCGGTGCAGCCAGGCGCCCATCATCACATGCAGTATTGAACCCATTGATGCAAGCGGCGGATCACGCGAGCCAATCACAGGAAAGAAGAGGCCAGTTATGCAAGCCAATACTGCGGGCAAGCCCCCTCACACAGGGGCCTCAAAAACAGCAAACCATAATAAACACGACCTCGTAGTATTTACAAAGCGCAGCCATTACACACAGAGCTGCTCACGGCCATTGAGTGTCGTATGCTCAAGTGTGCCGTTGCCCGTGCTTGGGTTCATTCACAATCAGCTCAGAGAGCACGCAATAGAAGCGAGAGATACACGCAGATCGGCTGTATTCTTGGCCTTCATTCAAGATATTCTCCGCTTAGCATCAGTACACACGACCTCTACAATATCTAAGAGCTGAGGCTGGAAAAAAAAAAAAGAAGACCAATGACCTACATATTTCCCTAAAGAGAAATTAAGCACATATAATCCCCGCATATTTCAGCGATTCAAAGCAACACTGATCACATTGGAGGCGATAAAATGCAGATTTCCAACAATTGGGCGAGTTCAAGGTGCAGTGCTATAAGGACCACGGCAACCCCAGTCATCGACCTCCGCTTGCCCGACTCGAGTGCACGCTTCGCACAGCTGAGGAAAGACCCAGATCTAGGTCCTTCTCTCTCTCTCTCTAGGACGGTAACTACGACTTACGGGCCAGAGATAAATGTAGATAAGAACCCAGATATTGAAATGATACAGTGAGTCTTCATTATGACCCCAAATGAACCGTCCTCGAATAACGAAAGCGCACATTTCCGCATTATCGATTAGAACTGAGTTAAATATATACAAGACTTGAAATCCCAGATTTGGGCAGCTTGCCAAATTTACTAAGCAATGAAAATGCAGCATTATGCAGGACCCACAATCCGAGAGAGAGCAGTTATATAAAACCACATAATATCACATCAGGACAATCAAACCACGTTAGCACACTTCCATTGCACCCTGCCTGAACAGGAGGAGAGCACATGCAACTGATTGAAACGGTAATCGAAGCACATGGAGTATAGAATACAAAATAGTAAATAGTCATCAATGAATGAATCAGCTCAATTCGGTTCTCAAAGAGCACAAGAGCCTAAAAGCAGATATAGCAAAAGAATACACAACAGCTGTGGACATCATGTTTTTCTCTGTTTTCAGGCTATGAAAAATTCCTGAAAGTTAATAATTCGGAAATTGTCTTAAGAAAAACCCTCAAGAAAAATAATGAAATATTATAACAAGATCTATAAAATGCAAATTTTTAATAAACTGAATTTAAAATATGCTAGGAGAGCCTAGCTTTTTAATTAATTTGTTGAATAATATTACATACCTGTAATTATATCATAACAGTTTTTACTTATATTGATAAAGCTGAGATGTTTATGCCAAACAGGAGTATGGGTTTTATTATGAAGCGATAGCTTATCAGCTGTTTCTGTATTGTTCCATTCGAAACAAAAGAAATTCTCATAAAAAATGCTGCTGATTAGCTCATGGAATGAGCTGAAAGAACTCATGAGTCACTGATTCGATTGCTTCATAAGAAATGCAACAGATTCAAACATTTCAAAAGTCTCGCCACACAATCTTCAGTGTTTTTCATACACTATGTCCTAAACTATTTACCAGCTAATTCAATCAACAGCTCAGGGCCTCAGGTTCTGTGTGAATTTAATAGAGTTACATATTGTTTATTTTTAGATTTGTTCACACAATTACAAGAGCCGGTAAGCACATCGGGGTAATCAATTCTCCTTTTCTTTCTTTTTCATCTATAAATTGAATTGAAAAAAATAATAATATTGTATGTAAATAATGTACTACCGTAAATAAGTATATCATTGTGAATATACATTGGTGAATATACATGGTGGTACCAGCAGTATTAAATAATATTAAACATAATCAAGTTAACCTAACTCAATTGAAATGTATGCAATGAGTACTGATGAGTGATGACAATCAAATAAAATATACACCTTACTTGAGTTACTCAACATCATAAATCTTGCTAAAAACTAAATCCTATACATTCATCTGACCACTGAAATGCCGTGACACCCGCACTGATAAAACATACAGCTCCTCTCACAGTCATGCGGAGTAACATTGAAGACTGATGATGATGAAAAATGAAGGACTGAGACGGATTTGAGAGGGGCAAATCACAAATCAGAGCGAATGTGAAAGAGAAAGTAGAAGTATGCCAGACACTATTCTTGACTATTAAGACTACGTGCATTAATATATGCTATAAACAGTATGTGTCAAATCGAAGTATACCAAAATAGTTCATTCATATGTAAAGGCTCCCCAAGTTGAACAGATATATCTTTTCATTGAGAACTGATAAGTGAATATATATCAAGTAAGAAAGATTTGTCATATCTGTGACACAGAGAGAGAGAGAGAGAGAGAGAGAGAGATGGGGGGGGAGAGTGAAGATTGATAACAAAATTAGTAAAGCAGTAAAGCTAGATAATAAAATCACAAACTATTACCCATGAAATCATATGACCCTTTAGACTAATTATAACTAATTTTATGATATTAATTTGAATAACTTCATTATAATTGGACTAATTGGAGTTATCCAAGCTATGTATAACTTAATAACACTGGTTATTATTATTTAAGCAGGAGAAGTTTCCATGTGATCATTCATTCGACACAGAATTTTCAGCAAAACCAGTTTGTTGCTATTCCATTGTGTATGCTGTTGTTGCTGCGGTGACTGCACTCTCCTCTGAGTCACAAGTACTCAATACTCATGACAACCTACTTTTGAGTCAAAACAACAAGATACGCTGCATAATCCATACAAGTTTGTTGGCTGCTTTCAATCACCAATGCGTGATCCAAGACCTATGTGAATTAATGCATAGTGCGTAGCAAGTAAGGAATGCATGCGTCAAAGTCAGCAGAAAAACTCACTTGCACTAAAAGCAATAAGAACCGAGTAACACAGCCGAAGACAGTAAGAAACCAAGTACATTCAAGATTTTAGTGTGAAGCACACAGTAATTGAGTAAGCAGAGATATTTTCCCATAGGATAGGGCTCAGTGTGTATAGATCAATAGTGTTTCACTATAGTGTGTCAGGTAATGCAATACCTATAAAATATCAGGCACAGTTATTCTAAAAGGTTATACCATTAGTCATTACAACTAGTCTATCATGCCATAGTCATTGACCAAGACCAGAGTTAATACTATTATTTATTTATTAGCTAGATAACATAGGGTAGCAGAGTTGTTAAACTATATTTCAACCATTATAATGTGGTATCACGGATTCAAGATGATAATAGATCATTAGATGCTAATCGAGCTTGGAAAAGATTATCACCACCTCAGTCAATGAAAGCAACAAATCCGAAATCGCTAAATTTATTAATCATTTTTAAACTTACCGGGTGATAATGGCAATTGGGGTTGGGTATCGTTGACTCTTGAAAGAACATGCTGAGAGCAATCTGAAAGAGAGAAAAGCAGATTGAATCAGCGTATCGCAGCAACAGTCAGCAAAATTGCGATTGCGAGAAGTAAACAATCACCCAGACTCGATCCGCCATTCGCGATTCAAAAAGCAGACCACGCCGCGCAGATAATCGACGCTAAACTCACCTCAAATTGCCAATTTGCTGCCTGTAATAACTGCTTTGCTTGTTCCGCATGACACCCAGCCACCAATACAAACTGACTAATCATAACTTGCTCGCGGAGACCATCCATTTCACGCATTAAAGTAATTTCTAGCACAGTGTTTATATGTCTGTTTCAGATATCAGAAAATGACATCACAACATTGGCTGATTGATGTGAACTGCTCCAATAAACTCGACGCTCATTGGACAATAATCGACTTCAACCTAGTTTTGTGGCTTGTGATTGGCGCATGTGATCAAAACAGGCCGCGCTGAAAGCGGATGCTCTCCAAGAAAACATTGGCTGTTGTGTTGCGTGTGGCCACCCCTGCTGTTTTATACTACGAAGGGACTTGCTTTTATGTATTCCTTGACTGCCCTGTCTAGTAAATTACATATGTTATCTAAAATATATACAAGGAGAATATTATGAGATCTTGGAAGGTGGTATTCCAGAATTATCTTATATTTCGAAGAAAGACTTGAATATCAGCAAGATGTGACGTCATGAATTTATGTGTACTTCATTGATCTATTTTCTTAGACGAGCACAAAATAATACACTTCTGTGATAGCAACTTCCGGTGCGTATTATCACAATAACTTCTTAAAATTTATGTTAAAGTATGATTATGTAGCTTTTGAACATCTCCTATGTGAGTTTGTAATACGGCTTGGATTTGTGGTACGCATTTATGCTACAAAATGATCCAAACATGGCTAAATAATGATGTGCATTTGACACAGTAAATGCGAAGAACCTATCTATTAATGTCATTTTTGAGTTCATTGACCTCTTGTTTGCTTCTTGGGTTTGCGTTTTCGATTTTTACTTTTAATTAATAATCCCGAATTGTGCTTTTCCCATCAGCTACCATGGGGAACTTCATAAGCCGAAGAAACAGTGGTGTTGAGCAAGTGGACTTCTCCAACACGAATGCCTACAGATACCCTCCGAAATCCGGTAGGTGTTTCGTCCACTTAACTATAAATTACATTATAATTTTAATATATTATATAATCATTTAATATTAATAATAATTATAATCCTAACAGGTTAACTTATTATCTCGTTCCAAGACTCTGTAATTTAGTAGAAGTAGTAGTCTATATTAATAATAGTTGATAATAATCCCCACAGATTATGGCTCTGGAGTTACTTATTACTTAACAAAAGTCAAAAATCACTAAAATGAACGAGAAGTAAAGTAAAATATATAATTCTCTTATAAAACTGGTCAGGTTACTAGGTAAAGTAGGTTAGTATAACCAATCATGGTAGCAGTGTAAATCTGCTGTTAGCGCTACCTTGTTTTATAAGAGCAGGCACTGTTATTGTCCCTAGCTTCCCAAGCAAGAGCATAGTGAACACAAGACACAAACACTACAGTTAGCTTGTAGAGACTCAAAAAACAGGTATTTTGCTAATGTAGGTCGATGTGCACTTGTCTTCATCAGGTCTTAGACAATTTTCGGGCAGCATGATTCTGAAGTCTACGAAGTGGTTTCATAACTCAAATAGCGTAGTGTAAAAAGCGTCCAGAAGTGCGTTAATATAGTCCTGTCTTGACTTTTAAAGAATCAGTTGCGTTAATGGCTTTGGCAGTAGTATTGTTGTTTAAATTTCTTCTGATGTAGTTTATCTTTCTCAGATGGTAATATGTGGGTTTCACTGTATTTCCAACTTGTTTTCTGAAATTCATTTCTCCATGGAAATAGTTTCCCAAAAGTAATCCTAAATTCTTAACACATGTTGATAACTTGATGGTGTGGCCTGCTCTTAGTACCTGAACTGTGAGGAGCTAGATCACAGTCAAAAAGACTATGATCTCATTGATGCAAGGCACAATTGTTCTCATCATTAATCATTGAATCTTATTATTAAACATCTCAAACCTACCGGTAATTAACTAAATGACCACTGATCAAATCATTGCTGATCAGTTATTTCAGTGCCGTTTCACTGAAGCGATTGCAGATTTTTCTTCCAAGTTCTAATTGTGATGAAATATTCCTTTCTTTTCCAGGCACATATTTTGGAACCCATTACATTATGGGTGGAGAGCGTTTTGAAACAACTCAGCCAGAAGCATATCTGTTTGGAGAAAATCAGGATCTAAACTTCCTTGGCAACAAACCTGTACCGGTAGTTAACGCCTTTCGTTTGCTCGTAGCATGAATAATTTATTTTCCTTGTAACAGTTTCCATACCCAGCGCCGCAGACGAATGAACCAACCAAAACCTTGAAGAGTTTAGTGAACATTCGTCGAGATTCAGTTCGATTTGTCAAGTACGTTATTTAGCATGTATTCTCTTATTTATCTCTTTGTTATAATTACCCCAATTTACAGAGCCACAGAAGAGGGCGCAAAGCAGAATAACTCGAATAACGCCTCCACTGATGCTACTCCAACCCCTCCACCGACCAAGTACAACATAGAATTCACGTTTGATTCAGATGTTCGCTGCGCCATCACTATATATTACTTTGCACGGGAAGAAATTGAAAGCAAGAAGCTGGTGTAAGTCTTCCTCTCTGATCCTCAAATCGTCTCTTACTGGCTTGTAATAGATACCACCCTCGTGACCCCGCCATGAACTCTGAGACATTTCGCTACAAACAAGGAGCTAACCAGACATTTAACCAATCCACGCATGTCGTTGATCCTAGTCAGTATCCTGAGGAAGAGGTATTTCAACGACTATTTAATTGTTTAATTTTTCTCTCATTTTTATTTATTTTTCTTTATTCAGTGGCAATTTAACCCGGATAAGGATATATTTCCGGTGGCTATCCACTGCGTTGTTGAAGATGAAGGTAAAATTCACGATCAACAAGGCATAAAAATAACGCTTCTGTTTCGTAGATCACGTTGGTCATTCACAAGTTACCATGGCGATTGTCGAGAAAACCAGCGAGGGTGGCTACACTCTGAAACCGCTCAAGCAGAAGCAGATGGTTGACGGTTTGTGTTACCTCCTTCAAGAGATCTACGGCATCGAGAACAAAAGCAGCAACAGAGCCAAGGTCCGCTTAGAATCTGAATTCTCTTGTAATCTCTTGAGTGTTTGCTGCGCAGGATGAGGACGTGGATGACAGTGGTTCTGAATGCGTCATTTGCATGAGTGAAATGAGAGACACCATCATTTTATCCTGTCGCCATCTCTGCTTGTGTAATGTCTGTGCTGACAGCCTGCGCTACCAAGCCAACAACTGCCCGATCTGCCGAGCCCCGTTTCGCGCCCTCCTGCAGATCCGAGCGATGAAGAAGAAGCCCACAAACATCGCTCTTCCCTCTTCCCCCTCTGCTCAGGTAATCAATCTCTTAATTCTATGACATTCTTAGTTTTTTGTCCTGACAGGGAGACGCAGGGGAGAATCCGCTGAGTCAGGACGGCATCCCTCCCGGATACGAAGCAGTGGCGTTGATTGAGGCTTTGAACGGATCCTGTGCCCCACCCCCCTCGCTTGCTCCTCTCTCCATGCACCCAGATGGTCAGTTGGTGCTCCTCATGCTCTGGCATTATCTTTATATTCCTCGTGTTTCCATGCTGCGTGGGGGGGGTTAATAATAGGGGAAAACCCAGGCTTAGATAGATTGTTGGCTGGTAAGTTTTGTTTTTATCATTTTTTGTCTTGCGTCATTGCTGAGTGAGTCGGTGTTTTTGTCTTCTGTTGTTTATAAATTATGAGTTTTTCGTCCGAGCAAACTTATCTGCTCGTCAAATTTAAAAACGACAGGCCTCCTATCTTGACTTTGCCCCACAAGGCTTGTCAACCACGCGAAATAAATGCCTTTTGTTTTTCTGCTTTTCAAATTTCACTGTTTTGATTATACTTTTGAAGTTGTTGTGCTTTTGCAAAAAAATATTTCTCTCAGTTACTTTTAATTTATGTGTTTTTAATTTTAGGCAATAGTACGTTGAGAAGTAACGCTTCCAGTTTACCCACTTCTCCCGATGAGAGCCCCATCATGAAACAGCGCAAAATTAAAAGGTAATTTGACCTACTTCTGGCAGTAGAGAATTTTATTATAAAATATCACTTCATATAAACTCATAAAAAAAATTCAATATCCAATCTTATAAATTGATCAATTGAAATTGTTTTTTTTTGATGACTTGTTGAAATGACCATGGAATTTTGCAGACATCCCTCTCAAAACAGCGTGCGTAGTCATCGCTCAGTAGGCAGTCAGTCTGAGAGTATTTCCGCTGAAGCAGGCGCAGTAGGAGGAGATGACTTGAGCAACAGGGCAGCCACGCCCGTGGTCTGCATGACGGGTCAGGCTCCCGACCCCACAAAGAGCCCCTCGCATCCGGTCAAGGTCCCTCAAGTCAGGTTAGTCACCTTGAAGAGAATCGTCTCCCTCTGAGCGGTTTGCTCTTCAGATATCTTTCCCCGAAGAAAGGAAGCAACACCGATTCAGTTGAAATCATTGATGAACTTCAAGCAAATGATGAGGTAGGTGTTGTTCAAGTTGTTGCTTTTGTTTTCAAATCTCCTGATTCTGCAGTCAAATTTTTTAAAGATTATTTTGCTCGGTGGTTAATGCCTTGTGGACTCACCGTATAGTCTTGGTTACATGCTCAGTGCGTTAAGGCTGCGAGCATGTCAGTTTCACTTAACAGAGAAGCGTGCTCCGGAAACATCCCTTGTAAACCAGCGGCCAACTTTTATGTAATGCTTGGAACAACAGTCTGCATAGCCAGAAGAACATGGCGTCAGTGCAATAAAAGATACCTTACTCAATGCTTGGTATTCTGTATTCAGCATTATATGGTGACATCAGCCATACATAGCTCATAAGAGTTGACCTACATAATGTGCTCTGTGTGGCTACTAATTTATTTAATGTTCATCTATAGAGATCATTTGTAGTTCAGCCTCTCAAGTCTTAGTTTGCACATTTCCCAAGCATGGTTATAAGGTGGTTATTGTTGTTCATTGCATCTTTTCATCTTTTGAGCTTTTAATCTTTGCTCATGCAGTTGGGAGAAGAAAAAAAAATCACTGATAAGAATTCATCTTGTGATGAAATTGATAAACAGTGAGCTGTATGTGTATAACATGCCTTAAATTATAACTTCTTCTGAATATGAGCAAAACAACTTGTCCAGAACTGATATTGCCGACAGTCTCAAGCAGTCAAGCTAGCTCTGTGTTTTAACAATTAAAAATTGTCAATACTCACATTATTAGTCACATACATAAAACATGATTTTCATTGTGATTTTTATTATGATTTCAAATCTGTTAGTTTCCTTCTTTGTTGCTCCTCTAAATGAACTTTAAAAATTTTCCTGTTCACATCTCTGACTGATTTCTTGGTGTTTTTTCTTCTTTCTAAGAAATATGAATCAAGCTCGCTGCCTCCCATTGAGGATTCTGAGGAAACAGAGGATGCGACTTGTACGTCAAGACAGAGCAGCAGTCCTCCTTCATGCGCTGATGATGATGAAGAGATCCCTGAAGGTATTTGAAACCTCATGGTGCACATGAATTGGATGCAATTCTATGAAATATGGATGCTAAATTGTAAAGATAGCAAGTTTTGAGAAAAGATGTATGAAGGAGGGCTCAGATGTAAGGAGCTTCAGGCTAGTCAGGTATTTCGCGTTGTAAGAGAAGCTTAATTTTTATTCAAAATAGGAATCCTCAAGTAAAAAATTCTCCCAAGCTTTATCCATCACATCATTGCCTTACCTGAAGAACACGAGTGAATCGGACAACATTTTCCCCTTGAGGCTCATTACTTGTGGACCCTCCCTCGTAATAAGTAATGCACAGTCAGTCTGTCGAGCATCTGTTCAAACTCGTTCAGAAATATGTTGTGACTGCTCTACTGCGATGAATCATGCGTGAAAATTGTTTTTATTTGGCTTCAAATACGTCATGCCAGTTAATTGTGTCCATTGCCTATTATCACTCTTGCTACGAGGCATTTTTAGCTATCAGTTGCTAGCGTAATGTGTTATCACTGCTCGAAATGTGCGAACCTGTGATTTCTGCTTAAATCAAATCAAAAGCCATTTTCTTTTCTTTTCTCCTCAGAAATCGAAGTTGAGGAGGACGATGAGTGACCTTTCCGCACCCAGCTGCCCACACCGCTGTCCTCTATGACTCACAAATGGACCAGGGAGACCAGGACGAGGAAGACGAAGACGAGGCCACGATCCCACGCCTCCTGGACCCCCTCTCTCTCCCGGGTACACCAGCCGGCACCGGAGGGGGAGACGGCTCCAGCTACAGTAGCACCAACAGCAGCCACGGCTTACTCTCACAGTCACACTCCACACGAGGCGAACGTCCTCCTTCGGATAGTGCTGAGGAAACTCCTTGAGGAAACTTTTAATGAGATTTCACTGCCGGGCAGTTGGCATAAAAGGCGGGTGTGGAACGTGATCAGAAAAGGCTTATTTCTATGATTTTATTCTATACCTAAAGCAGAGCTTGGTTCATCTATGTTAAATTTTTTACAGATTTTTCTCTTTTTTTTTTTTCCCTTCTGATCTGCAGAATTATGTATTACAACTGTGTTACATAGTTTATACTTGTCACTAAATCTGTATAGTTTATACAGTTGAACATTTTTTATACCAAAAATTCCTTTCTTTATTGTAAAGGTGGCTGTGTGACTATAAAGGAATCGACACCACTGTATAATTCAATGTTGGATGCTTTATTGTTTGTTTAATGGAGTTATTTATTCTTTGTTTGATTGAAATATGTTTGTCCTTGAATGGACGACACCTTCTGAATGCAAAATTACGAAATTAATCATGTTATTCTGCACACATTTCAACATTAATGTTGTTTGAATGTCAAATGATTGATATTAAATATCTTGTTATATATGAGAGCAATTTTCATTTTTATGATTATGTGAATTTCTTCTTAATGGATTTTATTATAAACACTCGATCATTTGACTAAGGAGACGTTTTGGCTGAGATCAACTTGCTTTTGTACAACTTACAGGATACATCTCCCAATTCCATATCAGGCAAGAGTGGATGCTGAATATCTTGGTATACAAGATCGGATATTGCATGTACATCATGGGACATTTTTGAAATATCCGTAGCTACTTTCTGTCATAAAACACATAAGAATAGAATGATTTGCTGATATCATTCTGCATTCATGTTATCACTTATTATGCAACCCTGGAAAGTGAGACATTTATTCAACGTGGCCGGCAACGCTTCTTTTGCAGGCGACACTTCGATACTTTGAAGCAATACTTTGCCTTCGCATATCAAACATCAGAAATATCTTCTGAACACTCAAGATACTTATTTGTCCATTGCATTAAAACGAAATGACACTGGTTAAATAAGTTACAAGCAATTAAAATCCTGTTCCCTGATATGACATTTGCGATCATAACGTACCTCGTAATCATACGAGATAGGAGAGAGCAAGTATGAGCCGTTGAGCTGATTACGTACGGAAACGTACCGTCACTCGCGTTTATTGTTTTGGTAATTCTTGGGGGGAAAACCCTATTTTTCTGTTTTTCTCTATCGAAGAATGAAATTGACACGCATGTCGATTTCGAAGCCGCCACAATCCGAAACTGGAACCATTTTAACCACATTTGTATTGATAATAAATAGATAATTCCGCATATTATTTTCATGATAGACGAAATTAGGTAAATTATTAGTTTTTGTTTTGGTTTTTTTTCTTTTGCTGGTCAGTAAACAGGACGGTTCATAAATCTGTTAACAATTTGATTACATTTCATTGTTTGATTACATCACATTTCCTTTAAGCCTAAATTATTAAGAAAATGCTATTCTCTCTTTAACCGCGCTATGTACATGTACCGCAAAATGATAAGCATGTATAGTGAGCGTGTGTGCCTGATGGGGTTTTACGGCTCCACCCAACCCATTCGGGTGATACGGGCGCCAGAACAGAGGGCCCGGGACCGGGGTTTCCCCCTACTCTTATCGATAAATCCCAAGGGTTCTTTATCCTGCATACCACCATATAGACAGCAGTACACAGCGCCCAGGCTTGTTACGCAGTTGGGCAGCACTGCAGAGTCACCGAAGAATTACAATTATAACGGATTACACCCCATCGCGGCCCGTTTTTATACATGCATATTGCATAGGAAGATCGGGAGCCGTTAGCTAGCAGGTCCCGACGACACACGTGTGCCTGTGTGGCGGTCGGATACCGTTAGCGAAACGGGTGCAGATATACGTCTGTTTCGTTTCTCTAACGGTACAGATATGAGAATCGGGTGAATTACAATAATAATTCACAATCATAACACTCGTGGCCTGATCGGGTCTCGAACCCGAGTCAGTCGGTTAAACCGATTGAGCTATTCGGTGCCCCTAATGTATAGTGAGAGGATTCGTTCATTAACCAGTATACGTAACTTTTATTTTGTCATTTTATCGCGAATATCCCCGAAATACCGAATTGACATCGTCGCGTCGTTGCTCGCATTCGGGATTCAGCTTAAATTTGAACTGTTAAAGCTGTATATAAAAAACATGCATGGACAATAGTGCTATTGCTAAATGTGCGCCTTCAAATGAAAACATTTCTAATGTTATTTGCACAATTAATAAATAAGCATAGAATCTTAATTTTTGTTTAGGACGTGAAAAACAACGAATTCTGGATGTTTATCTACCACAGAGAATTTATCATTTCAACAATTTACTATGCGATCAGCATCTCTTCTGTGTGCCCGTGAGAGCGTTTGATGCAAAGCTATATATTTTAAAGTGAACAACCTTTGATAATTGTGACCCAAACGGGTAATATTGGCCATTGTCAAGCATGGTGAAGCAACGATATTTATAATTTATATCGTGTGAGCTGTAGAGCGATCTGGACTTCCCTATCAACGATATTTCATTTTGTCGAAATGACTGATGGTAAATAATCCTTTTATCAGTTCGTGTTTCTCGACGGACTGTACCAAAGCTTTCTGTGTTCTGGTCGCTACCTTTTTTCTGATGCTCAGGCTGCTCTCCCATCCGACACCCAGGTCATTTTTCTGATCCATCCTCTTTAGAGCAGTCTGCTGAAGGTACTCAGGGTCCACAGTCCACTCTTTCCGATGGACATGATTGTACATTTTTCGGGAGGAAATTTTAGATACCAGGTGTCTAACCACTCCTTCATCCTGGACAAATTCTCTTGCAGGTTTTCTCTGTCGGGTTCGGATTTTATTCGTCTGTAGATCTTCGTGTCGTTGGTTTGCATCATGATGATTGACTTTACCGTTTCGAGCAGGTCATTCACGAAAATAAGGAACAGCAGTAGTCCTAAGGTTGATCCCTGGGGGACCCCACTCTGATCGTTTACGTCTGCCGATGAAATGCCATTCACCACCAATCTTTGGGTTCTGTTTAAGACGAAGTTTGTGATCCATTTTCCGATTTTTTGTGTAATCCTGAATAGGAGGGTAGTTTAGCCGTTCATGTCAAACCTTTTTTGGAAGTCCCCAAGATAACAAACATCAACAGTATCTGTTTTGAACCAAGAAGCCCAATCATCCAGGATGCACAGGAGCTGGAGGGTTGTCGATCTCCCTTTACGAAGCTAAACTGGTGCGGATTTAAAGGGAGGGAGAACTGGTTGAAAATGGACTTTGAGTCGTTATTTGATGCACCAAAGATGATTCTTATGCCTGGCCCACACAAGGAATATCATCGCTAACGATTTCGCGGGAGATATATTGCTAACTAGGCGTGACGTCAGTCGCTGTGATGAAACACCGAGTTCCCCATCTTGTACAATGGGCCTCGTCATATCACCGTGTCCTGCGACTAAACCCCTTAATATTTTTTATTCTCTTTTCGGAAATAGATAGAATAATCATTTTGCCACCAGTCAGGCGCAAACAAAAAATATTTTTCGCTATTTTTCTTATTTTAACAAGCGATTTTCTAAGACACCTACCACGTTTCTCATCCTGAAACAGTAAAAATGTCAGCCAGAGTGCACCACGCATGCGCTTTCGTTTCGTAAACAACAAAGATGTCCTTTTATTGCGAAGATGCTCTGCTCTGATTGGCTGAAATCGATAGCTTCACGAGGGGAACGGAACCAATCAGCCATCAGCCAAACCAAGCCATCAGCTGACGTTTGCCTCCTATACTTCGCAATGGAAGCCATTCTCCCATAGGCGTAATGCTAACCCCGATATTCGGAATGCATTATTTCCTTACGCTTGCATCCAGGCAGGGTGTTCTTGGCACGGAATGCTATCAATTGGTGCTATGAGTCAATAGAACATCACTTAAAATTTAGTTCCCCATCCCTTTAACAAATCGTTTCGGTCTTGGTGCTCCGTGCTGTAGTCGCGTATGAGACTCTCAATGATGTTGCACAGTATACAGGTAAGGCTTATTGGCCTGTAGTTTGCAGCGACTTGTTTGATCCCTTTTTTTTTTTTTTGAAGACAAGGGTAACATGGCCGTTACGCCATATTTTGGGGAGGGCGCAACTGGTGAGACTTGCTTGGAAGGTCCTTGTCAAGAGATCTGCGATGGTTAGGCCAAGCTCCTTAAAATACGGGTGCAGCTTGTCCGGGCCTATCGCCTTATTTAGGTTGATTCTACCTAGTCTTTTCAGTACATCTTCCACTCGTGTGAAAATGCTTACAAAGATCTTTGATAATGTTTTGACTTTCTGGGCGTCTGATGTTGTGATCCCTCCTGATCGGTCTACTCTATTGTTGTAGAGATCGGGGATCCTTACTTTGATCACAGCCTTTGCCTTAGCATAAATTCAGACTTTTCTGTTGTTTTTTTTTTTTTTTTTTTTTTTTTTTTTTTTTTTTTTTTCGGTTTGGGCGATTTGCTTTTCATATTCTTTTTGTGCCTTTCTGGTGATTGACTTCACTTTATTTCTCAGTCCCGTGCATTCCAGATTTTTTTTTTAGTGTCCCTGGTCTCTATGCATCTCTTCCTGGCTCTGTGCTGTCGGATCGTGCCTGGACTCCCGCTTGCTATCAGAGTCATTGTGGAAAATTGATGCTTCGTTGTATATACTTAGTCTTTCATAAAAGTCATGACGTCTCAGTCTGCCTCGAATCAGAAATTGGTCAGAAACGCTTTGAGATTCCCTCAACATCTCCAGAAACAACTAACCAGGAAACTTTTGCATTTTCAGATCATCACAAATGATTCACTGCACAGTGCTTGTTGATAGCTCAGTCATATCATACAGTAAAATTAGCGAGATCCGTCTGTTTTCTAAGTTCACTCACTTGAGTTTCGCTGCTTGGGTAGCAGTCTTGACTGTCACAGGCCGTCCAACATGGTGGCCATCTTCAAGGGTCCCTCTTTCTGGTTATATGGCCACCACCCATCATTTGGCCATTGCATCAAATGGGCTTGTCATCCATAAACTTCTCTCAGATTTTGGATAATTACCTTTCAGTTTTTGCCACTTTGCCCAAAAGAAACTTATGACCAAACGATGCTGGATTGTCCTTCATTTTCCTGAAACTGAGAATGGTGTGGGTAAGTCTGTACTAGACGCTACCAAAACCGGCAAAAAGCTCTGAAGATAATTTTACAGGAAAATTAAATTGGTTGCAAGGCACACGAGAATCAGACAACGTTTTCCCCTCGAGGCTCATTACCACTTTGATTAAAAGGCAAACGCCCAGCAACTTTTCTTTTGTTTGATGCAGTACGTGTCTATTGTAGGCCTGCTCTCTTTTATAGTTATACTTATTATTATATTATAGTTATTATAGTTATTATAGTATTATAGTACGCACTATACACCCCCTCTCGCCACCAGTCCGAGCTATAGTCATTGATTTGATTATTCGATTTATGACAGACTTGGTACTCTGTTAGTAGTATGTTGTTCTTGTGTTGTGGGATCGAGGGGGGATTTAGCGGCTGCAATGTTCAAATCAACAGCGAAATAAATTCGATCATATCGTTAAATGGGAAGTAATGGAAATTGCATCTGCTTTTGACTTGCCAGGCTCTGTTATACTATGCGCGTGCACTGTGATGCACATACTGGTGAAGGAGGTGAATACATTACTCGTGCTGTGTTGTCAAACGCTGTACGGGTATCGAACACTAATGATCTCTGAAGACACGTAACCCAACCACCCACATGCCAGCATCTTATTTCAATTACTGTGGTAATTGCAGACATGGTGGGGGTATACATCAAGATGCCTGTGAAGAACAATCACATCTTCGACAGCACACCACTGAAGTGAAAGCAACTGAAAGAGGCAAGTGGAGGAAAGATGGCGTCGCGTAATATGGACCTGAGCAAACCACCCAAGGTTCTTCCCAGGGTCATCATGGAAGTCACCCATGCAGTGGAACGGACAGAAGTAAGAACGGTTGTGGTACACTATAATTATGTAATATGTAGACCATTCAAGATGATATACAACGCCGGACAGCTTCGTATTTTTGACCGACTGTCGGAAGCTGGTCGCCCGGTCAATGCCAGTGAGCTCGGGAAAGCGGCTGAGGTATCTCCTGAGTGTTATGGCCACATGGAAAGACTGTGCTGTACTCTGACGCATCTGGGTCTCTTAGAGAAGATAGTGGATGAAACTGGGATGAGTAAGTCCAAGTGGAATGTTATCCAAACTTATTTTTGTGTTTTAGAATTCCAGAATACCGAAGAAGCAGAATTGTACATGACAACGAAGAGTCCTTACTCCTTGCTAAAGCTGACCGACGCTGCTCGACATAACTTCGACATCGCTGAGTTCATGAAGGGATCTGGTTTGTGTGTGTTTCATTCCATGCACTGACATTCATTGCATTATGTCCAGGAGTCGGAGACACCACACGGACCTGGTTTTCAGATGTGGAAGAGAACAACAAAGCGTTCAAAGAAGTCTTCTTCCGCTTCAACCGGTACTACCAGAAACAGGACGCTTACTCCAAGACTTGCCTCCACCTCCTTAAAGCTTTCGACCTGAGCGAGTTCAAAACCGTCGTTGATCTTGGCGGAGGAGTAGGGTCCGTATGTCGCGCTCTTCAGCGATTCTACCCAGGAATGAATGTCATCAACCTTGACATGCCTTGTGTTGTCGATTACGCCAAAAAGCAGGAGGTGGACCAGCAGCTGGATAAGCTGAACTATGTGGCAGGTACGTGCAGCTAGGGTTAATGATTGACTGGAGAAACTCGATTATTGTGATGCATTTGTCAATTTCAGCCGATGTGTTCAGTGATGAACCCCTGCCAAAGGCTGACCTGTACATCGTTGGTCATTTCATCCACATGTTCAATGACGACGTCACTGCCAGCATCCTGAAGCGTATTCGGCAGTTCATTCGACCAGGTGATAAACCAACCTTCTTTGTTTCATTCCTTCTATTTGGACATCCAACTCACTCGATCATTGAAATCGCAATGGACAGGCGCTTCTTCAGTTGTTCATTGAACATTATAATCAGCAAAAATATGCCAACTACTGTTTATGCACACATATCAGTAGTATCCAATTGAAATGTGTATTGCATAATTATCATACGTACATGTACACGTATGCTCATTTCGTAACAGGAGGAGCGATACTGATCCTCGAGAAGGTCATGGAAGACGAAATGGAAGGTCCTGAATTGTGCCTGCTATACAGCATGCGCATGGCTCTGTCATCCGGCAGAGGCAAGGAAAGAACCCGACATGAATATCACCAGATTCTCACCGACAACGGATTCGATGTGCCCCAGTTCTTCATCGACAACGGTTACGGATGCTATGACGCCATTCTCGCCAAGAAGCTGTGAAAATTTCTTGGGCAATTAAAAATTGGCTGACATTAATTCGCTTCGGCTTCTTGCCTTGTTGAAACGGTCACAAATGGCGTGATGTCATAGAGGTCATCGTTACAAATTACATGTAATTAACATGTTATTGTTTATCAATTGTAGAATTGTTAGAACGTTTGCGTGTGCGTTATGACACACATTCATATGGATCGGTTTGGAAAATCATTCGCGGTAGCGTGCACAGATAAAATACCTGTTCCGTGGAAGCGTGATTTTCGCATGCCCCAACACGGCTGCCAACAATGCCAGGGAAACAGACGTTTTCGATTGCGAAGTCAATGAAAGATTCCAATAGATTCCCATAGAAATATGACCCGCACGCACGCAGACCGCACGCACGCATAGAATGTGAACGTAACGAATGTGCGGGTCGAACGATGTGTGCGTGCGTTTCCCGAAAGCGCCGACTGCATGCATATGATATTATGCGAATGGCACTTTACTGGGGTGTTGTGTTACGCATTCAACGCAATTCATGTTCTAAGAGACTTGTAGGCCGTTATGACTGTGTCACCAGAATAGTGGCAAGAACATCATAACGTAAATTATATTACATGCGTTGTGATTTCCTTGGCTCTTGGATGACCTTCCAAAGTAAAGGAAGCCATTTCTCGACTTTTAAGTGACCCTCAGCAGTTGAAGAGGCTTCTGACAACAATTGGCTTCTCAACCAATGCTGACTGTTCATGAACGGGCGTCTGAATAGGGCCTACCATTGAGTAACACCCAGTTGGCCGCTGGTGGTGTGGCCGCCGTCTGCTCGTTAGACAATGAGGGCCTACGGTATCAATTCAGACATCACAATCATAATTGTAGTAGTACTGATGCCTGCATGCGTCACATGTCTAACAATAGCATTATAGCATTACATACTCCACTGGCACGTAATGAACCGAAACAGCTGAAGACTTTTCACTCGGACTTCACCGGTTCCTTGGTCAGATGAATCAGTGAACTGCAGGGACCTGTGAATTACCGAGACATGAGCATTATGCGAAATTCGCTGTCGGCAGCTGAAATGAATGCATTTACATCGGAACTCTTTGGTTATGCTAACACCATATTCGGGATATGCATTTCATAAACACGTTTTTTTTTTTTTTTTTTTTAATAAGTTAAACCTCTTACGCACATATTCCTAAAATTTCCAAGAAAACAAATGGAATTAACCTGCTTTAAATCGAGGGTCTAAATTAAAATGTATAATTTTCACGAAAAGATGTTCCCAGTCCTCTTGATTCACACGCCAGTAACACATAAGAGGATTTTTGGGCCAAATTTCTCAATGAGGCTCTCAACCCTATTCTGTGAGATGTTCTCACAGCCCTGAATCCGCTCTCTCTCTCTCTCTCCTACTGTGGGGAGACGGCGAGGAACTACTGACTTCAGTCTATCCCATACATTTTAATTTGCCGACCAATTGGGGTATGGCAATGCCATGTGCCCATTTTCCTTCATTGAGAACTCTGCGAGGACCATACAAAGGTATAGGTGAGCATTCTTTTGCTGAAATTCTCGGATCTCCGGATATTCGTAACCCGGATATGGGGTCTTTTGTTGGGATTTAGGTCCCTATCTCCCCTATACCTGAGCCGATATAAAAATGAATTACATATTAGTTAATAAGTATACTCAGAAATGGCATATTTGAATATTTCTAACAGACTATAAAAGGCAAGGCCACTGATAATAATGAATAGTTTTACTGATATATGTACTGAATAATTTTACTAATTGCTGAAAATGTTAACTCCGTCCACACATTTAACAATTAACCTAAATCTCGTTTTTAATGAGTTTGAAGATGCTGTCGATTATCGAGTATCGGGGGATCGCAACTAACTTAGCTTATCGGTTACATGGGAAATATAGCCGAGTTAATTTGTCGGAAAGCTAGCACTGTGGTGTTCAGGGAGTCCATATGTATAATTGAAAGAAATTCGCCGATGAAAAGAAGCCTGAATTAAAGACATGAAGCGTCAGCGTGTGTTACCATGGTTACAAGCAAAAAAAACCAAAAACAAAACAAAACAAAACAAAACAAAACAAAACAAAAACAAAAACACTACAGGTTTCCCTTGAAGACAAAGGTGTGCAGATCATAATAAAATTTATTATGATCTGCACACCTTTGTTGGTAGAGATTTCCATTTTATGCCCCGTCCAATGGCAAACACTCAAGTACTGCGATTACGTAATCATAGACTTCGATCATCATCATCATAAACGCATAGAAGGTTTGTCATAAAATTGAACATTTTGCGCTATATAAAAGAATACATTTTTATTATTGTTATTATTATGATATGTGGCAGTGTGAGGCAATGGGCAAAAGAGACAAGAGAAATACATAGATCTATTGTGGAAATGCCAAATGAGAAACATTGCTTACGCCGACACATGCAAGTGACTATAGTGGTAGCATGCAGCTTAGAAGCTGTTAAGTATTCTTAACCAGTTATCAGATAAGCACATACAGCCACGTGCTTTGAATGATACTCAATGATATACATAATTATGCTATCGGAACACTTCAGCCCGAGACACATGCAAAACGGTCTTCTAAGTATAGCTCGAAATTGTACAAAAAAACTAACGCATGCGATATTATTATAAAGATAGATACAAATCACACATGCTCAATATTGCAGAGAGTGTGCAATGACATTGGATATTCCGCATGCGGAATATACGCATACAATGTAATGTTAAATTCACACACAAGCAGTCTCCTCCTGCAGAATGGCATTGGGTCAAACGTTAATTACAGCCATCATAAGACAATTCACTCTCAAGAAAAACCCTTCAGCGCATCCTTCATTCTTGACATCTGCCATTTATAGAGTGCAGTAGATCTATCGATGAATCGCGGCCTTTCCTAAATTAATGATCAAGCCACACTTCACCAACAAGAGGGTTCCATATACTTATGCAGGGTTTTGAGGTTAATGGAAACAAGAGCAGTCTATGCCCTCATAGTCCCAGAGCATGTATACAGGCAACAGGACTCGGGTCTGATTGGAAAATCACCTTTATTGCAAGGGCAGGAGTGGTCCGATTTCGATCTCAGATTAAGAAGACTTCCAGCGAACTCTTTAATCGCTAAGTTATCCATCGGTTTCGATGATCTCTTGGATAGAAAGCAAGTTCTAAGCGGATTGGCTGTTTGTGGCGTTCTAAAAGACTTGAGCTGAGAAAGCGGGGAGAATTGTATCAAACTACAGAGTTTAAGAGATTAAGGAGGAGAAATCAATATTAATCATTGATTATGCGATTTGCGAGCATGTTATTCTATCATACGTAGTAGGTATTGGGTTAGAATTACGTAAATACCATTCGTCTATAATAACATGTATGATATGTACATGTGTTTGTTAATGAACCTTGTCATAAGTAATTGAGTTTTTACACGTGAAATGCGAATATCCGTAGCATTCCGCTGGTTATAGTGTGTTTCGAATCGTTCTATTCGCAGATTCAGTTGACACGACTCGAGAGCGTCAGTGAAAGCCAAGGGTCTAAATGAAGGATGGAGATAAAGGCCTCCACTCCCAGGCGAGTCCATGAAGCAAGTCGAGTATCATCAAGTACACGATCACAGAAGAGATACAGATGTGCAGGAAAGACCAGCAATGTCGCTCTGTACTTGGAAAATTTCGAGGTCATCCCACGAAATTAAGGTTAATTACGATCGGATCACTACTTGTATTACGTTTACCAGGGGCGTGTTAATCGTATAGTAAGCCGATCATTGATCTGAATCTGCAGCTGCTGGGTTGTTGCTAAGCAACAGGGGTCAAATGTCATTGATGGTCAGTCAATGATCGATAAGCCACGGCTTTACAACATCGTAACGTATATATGCTTAGTTTAGGCTGCATGAACTTCAGAACACAAAATGCTGTGACGTCAACAAGTATAATTAAAAAGCTCATTACACAGCCAGGGCACATAACTTTTGTTTCATTAAGGATGCAATAGCAAACAATGAGGCGCTGCAATTAGTCCAAAGTATCACCTGAGAAATATGGGTGCGTCGAGTGAGCATGGCAGTTACCCAAGGGATGTCTCATTATACCAGACATCACACGTTATAATTGTTACTACATACATGTACTTGTACACTGTATAATTATCAATTTGATACACTGCGCTTATATATCAAGAAAACAATAAATTTAATTACAAGATAGAGGTCTCAAAAAACATGCAACAAGAGATTTGTTATTTTTGTTGTGTTTTATTGTAAAATCAGATGCAATAATTGGACCGATGACAGACTTGGGAAGGGGACAGAAGTCCTCTCAAACAACACGTTTTAAAAAGTCCTCTACATGTGATCACTGTTCATATAACGTAGGATATATTGACACCTGAAAGTAACAAAAAACTGCAATCGTGAACAGCTAAAAAGAGCTCAGGTTGATATATGCGACTGTTTCACCATTAATAAGAACTGTTGCTACAAGAATAAACGCCCTACACCCATTGATTCATGCGTTAACGTTAACCAATAATGCACTGATATGGCAGAGTGGATAAACGCTTGAATATTCAAAGGTTGGGTGTGTGGGAAAGAGTGTGACAAGGATTTGACTCTGAACTTCTCCTTGTAGAGATTGGGAAATTCACAGGAATGTGAGGAGATATCTAGGATCAGAAATATGATGGGAATATGAGAAACATGGAGGAAGGGACAAAACACTCAGTTTGGTTACGCAATGCATAGACAAAGGGAAAAAAAAAAAAAAAAAAAAAAAAAAAAAAAAAAAAGAAAGAAAAACTACTTTTATTGTGCGTCCTATCTACACAAATAAAAACACTATGTACAAACCTTAGTTGTTAGATTTTCATTTAAGTACTTAATTTGTAAATCAGTATCGTTATACTGTGGGCGATTTTTGCGCTTTTTCATCAGGAGCACTCGGATTGATGAGAATAAAACAAGAGGACAGGAACAGAGAGAAAACCCTGAATCAAGTGAATGCCGTGAAAGGCAGGTAAGATTATTAATTAACGAGACAAAACAATACGTGTTAATAAAGTAGCCTGAATACGGTGGAAAAAAAAATTAAAAATTAAAAAATTAAAAAAAGGACCACAACACAGGCAGTGATGAAGTGTGAAGAGAAAAAAAAACAAAACAAAAAAATAAAAAATTAAAAAAGAATTTTGATTACAATTCTTTTAAACGAGACGCACAAAACAAAAGAAAACAAAAAACATTAAATTAAAAAAACGGAATTTCTAAATTTTCAACAAAGATTTTTTGGTTTGTAATACATTTTTCTAAAATGGGAACTTAGAAATTATTACTTAGTTGGCAGGTTATAGCAAAGCTTTGATGGCCACAACCAGAGCGACGCAGGTGGAGAGGATAACTTGCGGGGCGTTGTGAGTGCCGCTGTTGCACTTATCTCCCTCACACTCGCAGTACTCCACTCGCACTTGCTTGGTTCCAGTGCGCTCGACGCAGGATCCAGGTTTACCGTGGGTGGCGCAGGTCCTCACAACGCGAGTCTCACCCTCAACTGAAAGCACAAATCGGTGAGAAACAATGAGCAGAAGAGATGGTGACGCACCTTCTTGAACCATCTTGCGGCACATGGTGTAGTTCATTTTGTTTATTATGCCTTCATCAGCGCAATTCTTCAAGAGTGTGTCTTCATGCTCCTCAGGGGCATCGCACTCCTTTCCCTGGTAATCCTTGTGATTGTTGCATACGTAGCAATGCAGGGAGTCAGCTGCAAGGCAGAAAGCATCCGAGTCAACGTGCTAAGCGTCACAGCGAGTATCAGACCCAGATTTAATTTCATTCTAACCAAGTGAATTGATACGAATTACAGTCCACAACAAAGAGAAAACATGCTCACAGTACAAGGAGCAAAGGTTGCTTATCACAGAACTGATGTCACAATCCAGTGCTTACATAATAAGGTGCGCATAGTCTCCAGGACATTGGGAGCTCACACAGCACACGTACATCTGCTGGTGCAAGTCAATGGCATTTCATTATCTTCTTCATTTTACTTAATTTTTTTTTTCCAACTTCATGCATTTAAAAAACAAACATACGAGACCACCTCGACAGGCCTATAAAACCAAGGAGATTAGATAGCAAGGAAGCCCCTTAACTCTCAGCGAGCATAGCGTGGAGTGAAGCCACGCCCAGTGTGTTTATGGTTATAAGCAGTAGACCGCTACCATATATAATCACCCAAGATAGCTTCAACGGTCCGGTTAGTATAAATTCTAACCGGAAAACAGGATGCCTGAGATTTTGAGTTGCAATTGAAAGCTTACAAAACTTGTACCCGTTTGTCATGTCATCCTTTGATATGTCTTTTTGTATGCATTCAAACTTTCCGAGGATCACCTCGAGTTATTGTTTTGGCAAAGTCCATCTTCATTTTGGATGCAATGATAATCCTATTGGAACAGAATTTTGTACAGCATTAAATCGATTGCTGACTGATGTTCCAAGAGATTTAGAGTATATGATGAACTCTTTTTTGTCTAATTATTTGTACCTGTGCACATTTTTGTTTATCAATCTTTGCGTGCATATTAAGATGAAAATAGCACCAGTATAAACTTGAGTTCGTGTGAGTGACAGAGTCAGTCTATTTTGGGTGAGTGAAAATGGCAGTCGCTGTGCGCTTGAAGGGAAAAACCAATAGGGGCGACTAGTCATTATGCAATAGGCCATCTGCTTGTTATCTAAAGGTTAATTAAAGATAGGATAGCAACAACACAAACATCTAGTAATCAACAAATTTCCAGGCTGACAGTACACGTAATACTGTGACACTGTAGTTTAGACAAGATTAACCTAGCTTTGAACAACTTGATTTCACTTCTCTTAATCCTTTTCCCTTGGGCCCATTCTTTGATTATAACTTATAAGTAGAACTTCGAACTCTTATAGTTCAGTGCCAGTATTTATTGATCCTTGCCTTCAGTGCCTGCAATGCCTGGGCCAAACATGCCTTGTGGCTTGTAATTATGGACCTCAATTCTCTTGCAGAAAATCTGAATGTCCTGCCCAACTGATTTATTTAAAATCGCCAGTCGCCAGTCATTCTTCATATAATTTATATTAGACTTTCAGAGGTTCTTATTTAGTATTATTTACTCATTATTTAGATTGAATGATTCTACGAATAATAAATGGTCAAACGCACTGCTTAACTCTTAAAACAAGACATTAATAGATTAATGATTCATGTTTACATTTCAATAAGAAATTTATTATATTTATTTTATTATAGGATTATCAATATGATTATGAATATCAATTTTAATGATAATGCTAATCATATTATTCATAATCATATAAAGTTTTTTAACACCTAACTCATTAAAGACAGTAACTTGAGTAAGCAGGGGTAATGCCGTATGGTGTTGCATTTGTTACAATTCAAATTCAAACCGGCGTGAGCAAACTACAATATCCTGACCATAGCCATTCTCAGAAGCTCAAGGTGCCCGGGGTGCAAGAACATTAATTTCGAAGCGAGGGTCTACGACCGAAATGACGGCAGGGCAGCTGAGCATGGCGGGGAAATACGCCGCCAGAAAACGCGCAAGGACGGCAGGAATGGGAAATTGGAACATGGGTAGATGCGCAACATGGAATTCAACAATTGCATATTATCATAACTCACCGCCATAGTATGAAAGCACGCAAAAAGCGGCAAAAAGAGCGAGAGCGACACGAGAAGAATCCATTCTGTACCAAGGACGACTGCAAGGGCACTGCATACGGGCTTTCCGCTTATATGGGTCATAACGTCGAATTTTTGGGTCGGGTCAATAGGGGTCAAGTTTTTCTGGGTCGTGTCAAAAAGGTCGAAGATGGATAACGTTAAAGAATTGGGCATCGCGCGATCATAATAATCATAACGCATTTTGCAACAAGATATTTAATTAAATATATTATATAACTTGTAGCAAAATGCGTTATGATAACACATTTTGCCATAAGTTATTTAATAATAATTTTTGACACGACCCAGAAAAACTTGAAAGTATGAGATAAAAGGAAAACATCTGGTTTTTTCCCTTTAATCTAGGACTAGTTCTATAAGATGTAACTGACGATCATTCTGAATCATAGGTTACATAACGGTCTCATTGGCTCCTTGGGCGAAACCTAGAGGTGGCCAGTGCCGGGATTCTAGATCATTCAGCTAACGATTCTTCCATCAACGAGAGGGAAATATGATTAATTTGCCCACTCTGCATATATGGGTTCTGCAGGCTGCAGCTTGAAATCGTGATAACTAAAAAACGCTTAAAAAGTCGATCAGCACTTCTTCATTTCCTTGCCTCATTAAATATGTAGAACAATAGATATCGTGTTAATAAAGTTAAGACAAACCATGATAAGCCATGATAAGGGGGGAATTAATCGTACTATTGATTTATGTTTCTTCTGGAACAAAAGTGATAATGATCAGTCAGGATCCTGAGCACTGGCCATTTTTAAGCTTGGTTTCGCCCAGGGAGCCAATGAGACTGAACCGTACCCAAGCATTTGGGTTCGGATACCGCCGGATTTAGACTGGCACATGGTACGTACATTGAATCATTGGGAAATTTTGTCGCTTGGTTATTTTTTAGGAAACTTTTGTTTAGAAAAAATTTCTTGTCGCTTGGTTGTTGTTTTTTTGGGTTCTTTTTTTCAATTTCCTATGCTACTCAGCTGTTTTTTAGAAAAAAAAAAAAAAAAATTCCTATATCATTCAGTTGTTTGTGGTGTCTGCGGACGGCAACCATTGATATTCACTGGTTCCCTGGTCAGATACACAGACAACTCTAGATGAGAAAAAGCCTTTAATTAATCGTGTTTTGTGCGGGGCTTAACTTGCGCGACCCATTGTGTAACACTCAGTTGGCCGCTCTGTGGCGTCGTCTGCTCGTAAGACAATGCGCGCGACCGCCATATTGGATGTGTGACAAACTCCGCAGAGCGATGCCTGGTATCAGTATGAAGCGAGTTAAGCGACATAATAATATATAATATCTTTCTCTTTTTTTTTTTGCTTTTTTTTTTCGATGGCAATGATGGGAAAAAATAGAGGAGGATGGTACTGATGCATAATAAACTGCAACAGCACTATACTCATGCACGTACAACTGACCTGAGAATGGGGGGAAAAAATGCGTTTTCACATATTCCCCAAGGATCAAGAAAGGTTTGTTTACCTCGATTCCTACTTGTATTATGTTTGTTTTGTCGTTTAGCTGTTTCTTATGCATGTATACAAATATAACTAAACGTGTTTGTGAATACTATGCAATAAATGAGATTGTAATTGTGTGATTAACTCTTTTAGTATTACAATTTGTCAATTATAGTGAGTTAAATTGAGCTTCTACTCCTGTCACGGCTGTGACAGGCGAGTTTGTCGGTCAATATGACTGATTCTGTCAACCAAGTTTTATCATTAGTATGATTTAGCTTGAAGAATCAACCTTGATTTTTCGTTTCATTATTATTTCAGACGTCGGTAATGGATTATCAACTCCAGAAGGAACGACCTGACCCTGGCTAAGAACCCTCGTGATTACTCGTCATGTTTATTCCAAAGATCTCAATTTTATAATAATCATATGTGACTTCACATGCAGCCAACATGGTACTGCCCTCGGAAAAAAAATTAGACTATTATATTTCAATATCAGAATTTTTCATGAAATTAAATTATTCAATCAAAAATTTAAAATTAATATCAAAGGCAATGAGTTAAAAAAAATGAATATGTAACACACTAGAAACTAAATCCTTTTTATATTCGATTTTTTTTTTTTTTTTTTTTTTTTTTTTTTTTTTTAATCTTCCTTTATTATATTTCGACTTATTGAATAAAACGATCATGAATCAATTGGTGTTGTGTGTAAAAAAACTTCAAATAAACTCGGTTAAAGACTGGGCAGCAGAGCGAAGGTGAATCCTTTGCATTATTCACGATGCTGTCAATCACTCAATGCAACCTGCTTTTAAAGGCTATTCTGACCGTTCAAGCGTAAACAGATGGCCAATGAGCATCAAAGATTGTTAATAATGGTCGGATGTGAGGATCTTACATCATTACTCATGCCTTTTCACACCTAGAATATATGCTTTTCGTAAGCCTGATTATACATGTCACCCAATGGCCAAGTTCACTGGGGCAACACATCCAAGATGGCGGATCCACCCATAACGCACTTTTGAGAACGGTATGACGGACATGGAAATTATGACGTCACACATCTGTTCTTCCAATCTGGGTTTTTTTTTTTAATTTGTGGTCAGATATAAAAATTGACACAGGCACACACCGATGACAGGCGGTACCTTATTGGCTGCTATTCACAGTAACATTTATTCCCGAAAGAGCTTCCCCCGTTTGCTGATCAGCAACGTGATTTTGCGAACAAGAGAGTCTCTTTGCCGTGTGAGGGTGCATGTCGAAATAAAGTTTAAATACATATAATAATAAGATGATGCCTGGATTTAAAACACAGTTATTTCTTTTCTTTTATTCAAATCTTCATTTATTTGTTTTACTTATAATTTCTTCCACTTTTAACAAATAAAAAGAGACTTATAATAGGAAAAATCATGTAATTCAAAACACAATTAGATAATTGTAAAATATATAGTTATCATTTAATACATAAACAAGACACGAACCGATAATCATGAGCATTCATGTGTTGTATCATGTTACATAAATATTATACAATCTGCGTCAGTTATTTGATCACGTAAAAATGAAGCATTCGTCTGACTTTTTTATTTCACCTGCTCTCATGGATCCCACAGTTGGATCCTTTCTTTTAATAACTTATCAATTATAGAAATATTAATTTCCAAGAGTACAGCCATGGATATATTCATCATGAAATCACTGACCCAACATCTTTCTTGCAGGCAACTGTCATTGGAATTGATCGGGATGTCGAACAGCTAGTATGCAAATATGGAAAAATGAGTTCCTACAAGCATTCAACCCCATAAAAAAACTTGGTACATGTAATTATAACCAACAAAATCAAAGGAAGAGTTGAAAAAAAGTGTCCATGATGCACTAGCTATAGTCAGTACATGACACAGTTGTCATATCACACAGGAATAAACATCGAACGCAGAAAAATGCATACGCACAGGCCGTCAGATCAAACGTTTTCAATTTATTCTTCGCCAGGCACAATCAATTATGAGACAGTGTGTGCATGATAATGACATTTTCATGCACAAGTTAAACCTGTTGAAAATATTTAAAGAAGAGAAACTCCCATAATGATAATTAACATGATTGTATGTTATCATAATTGAACAATCTTATCAGAGTGTTTTGATAAATAATCATATTGTAGTTGATAGTGAAGCAGACCAAACACAGAGCGGAGTGAGACATCAAAATGATGAGTAAATATGCCCGCACACGCAGCTCTGAGTACGGCTTATTCGAGAGAACAGAAGCAGGGTCTATCACTCTATGGCAGTGACTGGTCAATGGGTGAGTGTCGAATCGGCCAACACGATCGCCACTTCAGCAAGCCAATGTGATGTCTGCAGGTTAAGAGATATTTGAATAGTATTTTAGCTATGGTTTAGATAAACTTAATTTCAATGACATAATAAGGTTCAACTGGTCGCATTCAGCAAATACTGTGAATTTATTTTCACTCGCCTTGCCTTGTGCGCGGCCATCTTAGGAATTCCGAGTGACGTCATGTGAAATCGAACGAAATGGACGTAACAAAATAGGGGTGATTTTTCATTGGTGTGTGCCGGTGCTTCTATTCAGTAACACCGGGGACAAGTGAACCATTGATATCACTTCGGACAATCATGATATCACTTCTTCGACTCGCGATTGGACAGTCGATCCAAACTTCTTCCAATCAGATTCGTCGAATTCATGTCAATACACCGGCGCACTGTTAATATTACACCACAACCGCTACGACTTTACTGCGTATTGATGAGAACTGCATTTTTGATAACATCCGGTTTTCATAATAACGATTCTCTCGCTTGCAGTCATAACGATACTCTTATCCCAGGACACGATCAGGGTTTCTCAGTTACGCATGTTGTTAGGTCACCAACTCACAATGTATGTGATAAATGATCATAAATGTATGTTCATCACATACATTTATGATATCACCCAGCCATGATCCATCTGTTTGATAAAATAACTTCCTCTACCTCATAAATCACTATTTTCACAATATACTACATATCATTGACAATGGCAAAACTGACTCTTGCTGCAGTGGAATCACTCATCGCCAATCAAACTGCGATTTTTAAACATGAAATTAAGAGCCTCCGTGAAGAGGTATCCTCTTTACGTGCTGAACTTGTTGCTGTTAATGCTACTACCAAAGCAACCCAAGATTGTGTCTCACAACTAACTGGCATTGTCCCAGGTACTGATTCGGCATCTCAAGGCAACAGTAATTGTCGCCCATCATTCCGTGAGGTTGTCTCTGCCTCTGTGAAAACTCCCACGCTTGTTGAAAAGTCAAAAAACGAAGTTGTTATTATGCAGTTGCCAGAGAATAAAAATGACAACAAAGACTTGGGTGCTCTCTGCTCAAAGATATGCATCTCTGTCCGTCCAACTGCTGTCACACGCCTAGGGGAAAGAAAAGAAGATGCAGCTAAGCTATACCTAGACCAATGAAAGTGACTTTCAGTTCCCCGTTCGATGCTAGGACCTTCATGGCAAGGGTGGGTGAATGCAAGAAAACTGATGATGATGACGTCAAGGGTATTCGCTGCAGACCATGTCGCAGTCCTCAGGACCAAGCGCGTCATGTTACACTAGGTAGGCCTACACAGGTTCATAAATTGAACAAAAAAGTCCGTGCTACGGAAAATGAGACAAGCTGCAGCCTTCGCAGTGATGCCGGAGTGTGGAAGTTTACCAAAGATGCAAATGGAAAATGGAAGAGAGCAACTGGATGGATTTTCACGCCTTCTCCCCAGTCGAGAAACTAAAAGAGAGAGTCACAGCTCCTTATTATGTTCCTCATCGCAGCAAGAAAGGGATATCATCATGCATAACTGGTCAACATGCAATGGGCAGCCAAACATCCCTCATGACCAGTCTTCAGATATGCTTGCTTAATCCATGGTCTGTGTGTAACAAGGCAGCAATCATTAATGACTTAATAATTGATCAAAATATTGATATCATTACGTTGAAACATGGCTTAATCCTCATTCAAAATTGATGTTTTATTCAATTTCTTTGCATAAATAGGTGCATAATAACATATTCAATCCATATCAGGTATTTATTTGTTAGAATAATGGATAAATTTTAGGAAATTTTATTTCTATTTTGTTTATTTTTTCACATGGAGTAGAGTAACTACTTTTGGCCCACTCTGTATATAAATACACATGACAAAACTTTCTTAGTGTGTGCATGTTGTACAACATCTTCGCAAACACTTGCATTAGAATGAAGGTAATGGAGCATAGCTATGATGTACTTGAGTAAGTATACATGCAGTGTATTGTATAGCATACATGTCAATAAGTTCTAAGACATAGCTTCGGCATAAACTACTAATAAGGCATATAATAAGAACTCTGCAGAACTCACCAGTTGATCATATTTTATTACAGATATAAGTTACCTGTTTAGCTCAGTGGTAGAGCGTTGGACTTTCAATCGAATTATAGGCTAAAGGGTTCGATTCCCCATCCAAAGTACAGCCTAAAAGGCCAAAAGGAGGCCTAAAAAAAGATTACGGAAATATATATCCGTGATTTATGGGCAATTTATTTATTTTTGGTGGATATTAATTGCGCTATATAAAATAAATTAACTATTTATGTTAATTAGTGATGTTTACTAGCCTAAATGTCAAATATGCTTCATTTTAGAGATATATATGTGATTAAAACTCATAGAAACATAAATGGCGCTACTTGAGTGTTTTAAATATTAATCAAACTAATAGCCATATTTGGATTCTTAAAGTTATATTATTAAGAGAGGTGTTGCTCCAACAAATTCCGAGAGCAGATTGGCGATCCAGTTAAAAATAGAATGGTAAGCGAGGCATAAAAAAATCGTGTGGCTGTCGTCATCCCGCCCACCTGTCTGCAGCACCGGACCCGTAAGGGCCATGTAATTAGCAACAGACGGACTCTGCAACCAGTCAAGTCTGCAATGCTATTCCTATGAGACGTTTATCCAGCAACAGACCGATGACCGACGCAGTCAGTCGGTCCACTTGCAGCCATCAAAGCGGAAAGATTGAGCTCTCATGCGTGTGCAATGAAGCGTACAGAGTGATTTTGAGCATCGTTCTATTCGCTTGCTTTATTCTGCACTAAGAAATAATTACACGCCTTCACTTAGTAATAATAGTAAATGAAGATAAATGCATTTCATAACGTGTAAGATCCACAAATACAATGTGCTTTAAATGCTAATCCGCCATATGTACAATTTAATCCATCCAGCAATGAATGGTTGCATTTACGGACAGATGTGCATTGAAATTAATTAAGTATTGTATAATACAACCCTGTTGCAGCATGAGAGATTTGTCTTGTATACCATTATTGTGTGAACACAAACAAACATATTACATGTACGTATTCGGTCACGCTATATGAAAATTTGCATGCAACGTTTCACCAAACTCTAATTTATTTTCCCCAACCTTACACGCACGTGACGTACGTCTGTATGCATATCCCCTATCCGCCACCAATGCCATAGGACTCCAGTCGATTGCCAAGTGGAGGAATTCTCAGATAAACGGTAATAACATCTAACACACCGTTAAAAGTTTATTGAATGAACAATTAATCTTAAAAACAACTGAAAGTCGTATGCACTATTCCATATTTTCTTATAAATATTAATTTTACAAACAGGTCATTAATTAGCTAACATTTACATAAAAATATGCATTAGTCAGTCTATCGTTTCAGTAACTAAATGCCGGACCAAATGGTTCAACCTTCGAACCACCTTCAAAAGAAACTTTCGCAAGGTTCGAAACACAGCCAGTAGGCAAGCGGCCTCCCAAAAACATACAGTGACCTGGCCGTACTACAAGGCGTTAAATTTCCTCATCCCATATGTAGAACACGATGAGTAAGTATATATGATTGCTGAACATTAATTTAATCAATCTCTTGCAACTTTTAAATCAAAAGAAAACGCCGAAATTTTAATTATATCAATTTAACCATATTCATTTTGCCTCCATCTTCTATTGCAGACTTGATTCTAATGTTCCGGAGCTGGACGATGAAATAACATTAGTCATTGGGTCAGCACATAACCGTTTTCATTTATTTAAAAAAATAAAAGGGCTGAAAATGATAATGGAGCACATGGGAATATTATTCATATCCAAGTCGAACACAATCAAGTTGTCAATCAAGGGACTCAATATTCTCGAATAATGATTTAAACATATCACGAATTTCAGCTGTCCCCCTGAATGGTCACTCGCCTAGACACCACGGGTCTAGTTCAGCAAAAATGTTATCATTTTTAGATTCACCGTCTTCGGGAATATTCCCATCAAGACGCATACAGTTGTGCAGAAGGCACGATGCTTTCATAATTTTCTTCGTCACGGCCAGTTTAGTGTGAAAAATGCGCCACCTTGAAGCGACCTGTCCAAACGCATTTTCCGAAACCGTCCGGCGAGCGATAATCTGTAGTTGAAAACCTGCTGTTCCTCTGTGATACCTCGACCTGGATAGGGCCACATGATGTGGTATGGTAGCTTTCCGAAATAGGGGGCACGAGGTAAAGGGGCGTCAGGCGGAATTCCGTGCAACCCTTTCAAATTCGAACGACCTAATCTTGAGCGGTCGAACACTCCTGCATCTGAGCAACTTTCTGGGGCGCCAATCTCCAGACCTATAAAGCGGTAGTTGGCCTAGACCATGGCCAACAAAACAATGGAGTGGTACCCTTTGTAATTGTAATAGCTAGAGCCAGCATTGGCAGGTGATCGCATCTGAGAATGATAAATATGTAGATAATAATTAGCCTGCATTCCCGAGATGTCTAGCTTAATTGCATTCATCATATTTCATGTACATGTTTCCCATCGATAACTCCGATGCATAAGGGAAAATTCCATTTTTTGGTAAAAATCTTCGGAATTATGAGCCATTCTTCCGATGATGTTGGATATTTTAGATAAACTGGCGACTGTTACACTCATTGCGTTCAATTTTGAAGCAGTGACACTCGAGCAAAGTCAGAGAGCAGAATGAATACACTGTACCGAGTTAAAAATATAATCGAAGGGCGTGGCCTTCATTGTCATGTGACCAGCGTCAATCGGTCGGTCTGTCTGCAAAGTCGGTCTGTTGCTGGTTACTTGGCCCCGTAGTGGCTAAACAGCAATGCAATGGATATTTGTCTTGCTTATGGAATAATGAAATGGATATCTGTCTTGCTTTTGGACAATGTAATGGATATTTGTCCTGCTTTTGGAATAATGCAATGGATATTTGTCTTGCTTTTGGAATAATGCAATGGATATTTGTCTTGCTTATGGAATAATGCAATGGATATCTGTCTTGCTTTTGGACAATGCAATGGATATCTGTCTTGCTTTTGGACAATGCAATGGATATTTGTCTTGCTTTTGGACAATGCAATGGATATTTGTCCTGATTTTGGACAATGCAATGGATATTTGTCCTGCTTTTGGAATAATGAAATGGATATTTGTCTTGCTTTTGGAATAATGTAATGGATATTTGTCTTGCTTATATGATTTGCTCAGAGTAGAACCAGTAGATCGATGAACCTGGTTTTAAACATCCACTCAGTTGGCCAAAACAAGCAGTTGGTTGCATACGGGCAATAAGCAAGTGTCTTAATTTGATGAGATGGCACTCCCAACTAAAAGAACAGTGGAATTCTTCTACGACATAGTTTCGCCATATTCATGGATTGCATTTGAGGTATGTACGCAAAGAAACGATTAATGCATGATAATGAATAATTTATTTTAATATTTATTATTGTATAATGCAATATCCACCAAAGGTGCTCACTGCTCAAAGTGCTGCCCATAAATCACGAATAGTTATTTCACTGGGAGTCTCTGATCCTCGTAGCTCGTGACTTGTTCCAAAACAACATCAAATTTGTCAGATATGTTAAGTATTCATGTAATCTAGAAATTGTGAGGCATCTGTTAATGCCTCACGATATGCCTGTCTGATAATTTAGTTTACTATAACTATTCACTGTACATGTGTCTGAACGAATATTTTCATCTGAAAACATGCATAAAATAATTACACGAGAATAGTTAATAATTTTTTATTAATTATTTACATTCCTTTCATAATATAAAAATAACTCCTTGGAGGAAAGAGCATGCCCCTTCGGGAAAGTAAAATAATGAGAGTAAATAATCTTATGCAAACTTTTGACGAAACTTAAAACTTACATAAAAGGCGACACGACGGGCGTTTACGGGACCATTAGACCTACCTTGGATTAAATGATTTCGATCATCGAGCATAATAAAATATGCTTGACTATATGTTTGACAAATACTAGCTTAATTGTGTGATCTAAATTATAAATTGTAATTATTTACCAGCGAGAACTTTAAAGTGAGCCAATCAACAAGGATTTGGTAGCATTGAGGGAGCTTTCAATGTCGTTAATGTAAATTAAAAATAAGAGGGAATCCAGAGTTTAATGTTGTGGAGCTTCGATGTTAACATCTAGCTCTGATGACAATATACCAAAGAGTTGAACTCGTAAACCAGGAAAGGACAACACGCTGGATGTATCAAACTCATGAATGTATCATGTATACAACAGATGGATGTATCAAACGCATTACGTACGTCCAGAAAAAAAGCGTCAATAATGTTTTTTTTTGTTTTTTTTTTGTTTTTTTTCTTTCCAAATCAAGGGCTAACTGAAACCCGAACTGTTGATTACTGAGGATGTTACTTTTAACATTAATTCGATATTTATTGTCTTATTTAATATTATTGAATTTTAATTTGTATAGCGACTCCAATTCTACACCATTTACCCTGGTGACGTGGCGACTCCATGTCTACGCTAATTACTCAAGTTTGATGGGAAATCCAAGCTCGAAATAGCGAAGTCAACAAACTGCATATTAACTAGCTGTAATTCACATTAAGTGTTGATTTAGCCATTTTGTGGAAGCAACAACATGCGTCTTGAGGCAATAATCGACGAGTTGATTGAAAATACCAGTTTATTCTTCAGAACACAACATGGCGGAGAACAACGTAAAGTCTCATGTGATCAAAAGTTCAGTATGAAAATCATATG
>KB311086.1:25013-69403 GCA_000328365.1 Capitella teleta
TATATATATATATATATATATATATATATATATATATATAAAGACAACGTCAGTTATTTGGCCAGGATTTCACCTTGGATGAAAATGAAATAATTGTTTTTGTGGATTTGATTTTCCAGGTTTAAATCACACTCTCAAATATAGACACTCAATATGACCAATATTAGTTGGTGCATGTATTTTGAAATTTAAATATTTTGTATTTGAAATGGAAATGGAATTGTTTTGGCGCTCTCTTTTTGTGTTTGACTCTATATTGTTATTTACCCGTTTCTCATTTACATGCAGGCCATGTGTTCATTTGATGTGGCAAAAAAGCGATTTCCCTTCAATCACTTCATTATTATCGCACTTTTTTGTTTGATTGAATAAAATTATTATTTAAACAAAATATGATGAAAAAGGCTCATATATATATAATCATCAAAACTACCTTGATCTTCCCTTGTCATAATTGTGTATTCACCTATATAATGGCTGATGTTATAAATCTGAGTTACTCCGTTATCCGAACAAAATAATTATGTAAAAGTAAATCACGATGTATTCACGCTGGCCAAATGATACCATTGGAAATTGGCCTCGCATCGCTAAAAAGGCATAGCCTTCGCTCTTGCTGTCTGAAATGCAAGCTAATATATTGTCAATATACACCCATTCATTCACTCATCCATTATAATTCACTTCATAGCCTACGGTATGTCTTCTAGCTATTAGCTAAGTGTTCACAGCAGCACCCACTGCACTGTTTGTTGTTCTTATGATATTTTATATATATATATATATTTTTTTGTGACACAAGGAGCAATCAAATGCGTGAATTTCATTATTCGTTTGTTGAAACACTCTCTGGACATATATGTTTCTTCTAATACATTGAAAGATTTCGACATTTTCTCTTTAAATCCTCCCCTTCGTCATCCTCCGAAAAGATCAGAACTCTGCTAATATCAAGCGTCAATTTCAGAATTTCAGACATTTTAGATGTAAATTATCGACTATTTATTTGGTTTAATTTTTGTTCAGCGAATTTTGTTTTATAGGTGAATCAAGTTCTTTTTAGACTTCTTCTCCTGTTGCGTCTGAAAGTATTGCATAATTCAACATAGCATTATTATTGCATCTCTCTGCAATCACTCACCGTCATAGCATGCGGTCTCGTACCTAGTTATCCCCAGAAAATTGAAGCTGATATAGGATTCACAATGGGAACCATCAGGACACACCTCTCCCTGTATAAAGTATAGCTATTAACATTATACACAGGAACCACTTGAGCTTTAAATAACCTCAAGAAAATCGATTTTGAAACAAAGTCAGGATATCAGAACTGATCTCACGTCGCATGGGTTCGGAGCACATTCACAGATGTAGCAGAAATCCACCAAGACTTTTCCAAACTCGCAGTCCAAGGAGCAGTCATCAAGAGAAGGGCAGTAGTCTCCCCCACCCCCACCATTTCCCCCTTTTCCTCCCTTTCCTCCTCCTTTTCCTCCTTTTTCTTTCTTGTCAGTTTTATCTTTTCCTCCCTTTGCTGAAATGCAGAATAGAAAATCTAACGACATGGAACACACACAAGTTCAAAGGTGCATTAAGAATCCAAAGAATCCAGTACATATCAAAATAGCATAAATTCAATATGCAAGATATCAAGAATCAAAGCCAGTCATAAAATTACGCCATGCCTTTTTATGTTGAGACTTACCTGCTTCGACCACAGCGAGAGCCACAAAGAGGAGAATGACGCACTTCATCATGTTGATTTCTACGTCGAAGATTTCTATGCAGATGGTTTCTGTGCTTCGTCCTCAGCCTGTTTTATACCATACAGATTATCATTTACACGTGGCATCCATCATTTTTTTACAATCTCATGGATTGAATTAATGAATAAAAGATTTCTACTGATTGATCACTTAGCGAGAACAATTAAGGCACGGTCGATCTTTGTGACGACGAATTGCAATACGGCTGTAGTCATACGTACGTACAATTTTGTGGCGTAGACCCCGAAGCCAGCCGGAAAAAGCCGACTAGCCAGCCGAAAAATATCCGAGCCGCCGCCGTCGCCGGAATTTTACTGATCCGCCGAAAAACAATTGGCTCAGTCGTCACCGAAAATCCACCCGTCAGCCGAATTTCTTACGAGAGATTCGGCAGGAAATAACATCAGGATTTATATGGCAAAGTGTCAATATATGCTGCCTTTTTAATCTGACCACCAAGGGTGGAATCGTGAATACATGTATATGATTAAAAAACGAAGGTTCGAAAAAATTTATATAAAAATATTTTCTACCGATCGATATTAAGATGAAACGAGTAATTACCTCGCTGTCACAAGAATCGCAGATCAGGATCATAATTCTAGCTCTTTGATTTTGGAAGAGGCAGGTTGTGACTTTTCAAATATTTCAAAACCAGTCTGACTTCTAAGTATGTCATTATCATTTCATTTATTTGTGGCAAATGAAAGAATATGGGATTAATTCTCAATAGTAAACATCTTTCAATCAATTTTCCCTTTTCAGATTAAATTATATATCATTCTTTACTAGATTTGTTTGTAATAATTGCCGATCAATAGCTAACATTGTTTCTGCATGGTTTTGTTTTGTTTTGTTTTGTTTTTTCTTCTCTTTTGATCCATGCATCGTTTGTTTGTTGGCCCTCCAGCTACCCAGCATTTGAGCATCACAGTGTAAACAACAGCAAGCATCAAATTTATCATAAGCTGAGACTACGTATGATTGGTATATTCTCCGAATACTCCACTAGTAATTTGTATTATGTGTTATAAACGACTGTGAACTCCAATAGCTAATTTATGGACGCATGGTTCATAATTAAATTAAGTAAATTGAGGGGAAAATCGGAAATAAAAAAAACGGGAAAACTCCGGATTATTTTGAACAATTAAATGACCCCGACACGCAAGTGTTTATTTCGTATCAGACACGACCCAAGATAAGGGCGTCAAGCGTGAAATAAAAATGCTTAATTGGTTAATTATGCAGCGTTCCATAGGCTGAGCTTATAGTGAGTCTAATGCATACAGCTGGGCATAAGTTAGCAAAAACATACATGCAGTAATTTAAATGATATGCATGTGCATGTATCAATGCAGCCGATCCAAGCCAGCCGAAAAAAAATCACAGTTAGTCAGTCAAAAAAAAGTCGGCTGTCGGAAAAATGCCTCAGCCAGCCACAAATCAATTGGATGGTTGGCTTCGGGGTCTAATTTGGCGATGCAATTGATTGCAGATGAATTAGAAAATCAATGCAAATTGATGGATTTTTTCGACAGTTTAGGCTATGCAATGGAAACTTCCCAGCAAAACAATGAGTAAAAGAATTTCACAAGGAAAAAAAGCATGCTAGATTGAAATAAATATAAAAAGAGCCTTGGGTTCCAAAATCCATTCTAAAATTGAACGAGATAAGAAAGCGAGGGTTTAAACCTCTCAAATTTGGTGTATTTATAGGAATTAGCCCAAAGCAAGTGATATCCTTTGCCAAAATGCGTCTTTGTCATTTGTGATGCATCCTCTATCATCCGATACTAGTTCAACAGGTCCTCTTTAATATGAATCCCACAAAATATAGTTGCATGCATGATTTTGACCAATCATATAGCCCTCGTAATTGAATACAGAACGGTAATAATTGAGATAGTCATGAATTCATTATTCGCATCAGCTAGGGTGTAAGTGTAATTCTGCATATCATTTTAAAAATATATATAAAAATAAAAAATATATAAATGAGAATAACGCATAAATCATTTGTTCGCAAAATTGCAATAACAATATATTACGATTTCTATCTACGGAAATAAAAATAAGATACATGAATGGAAAATTAACAACATTCTTTGTGCTTTTTTCTCGGTTCATCACCACCGTCTGGTATCTGGTGGTTTCGTAGAACAGAAAGCAATTGAAACCGGTGATTATAATTTTTATTCAACTACACATGATTGTCTCTATATTGTCTCAGTAATAAATTGATGGTAGGATCATTCATTTGGTTTATTAGTCTTTCTGGTTAAAATTGAGCTACGTAGGCAGCGGAGATAAAAAAAAAATTTAAAAAAAGTGAAAGGATGCGATTAATAATTTGTGTGAATGCAACAATAATGTAACATGCAAGGGAATAATGATGATCGTGCTCTGAGAGGAAGCCCGTTGGTTTGAAACCCAAGAATGTATTATGTTAATAATTCTAATAATATTACATGTATACATTTACTAAAGAAACTAAATCCAGGAATACACTAGCACATAATTATCAGTACCATATATGTATGTTATACTCCGTATTCTTTTTTATATCCATGTATGCAGTTTGTAATTATTCATAATTATTATATTATTATTATTATATTATTATATTGATGGAAATCTGATCGAGAAGTATGTAAGTGTCCCTGCATTGTCACACAATCCAGGGCACCATAAAAAGAAAATCTGCAATTTATTCATATGCAATATTAATTAAATATTCTGATTTCCTAGATTTTGATATGAATACGCTAATTAATCCCAGTGCTGACCGGTATATTAAAGTAGTATTTTGACCACATACAGTAGAGTGGTTTTAGCTACTTTAACTATATTATTATGACAATGTCTTAAATTGAGATACACCGGTATAACATATGCAGCGCAAGCCCAAATTTAAAGGGATGGGGAACTGAATTTTAAGTGATGTTCTATTGACTAATAGCACCAATTGATAGCATTCCGTGCCAAAAACACCATGCTTGGATGCAAGCGTAAAGAAATAATGCATTCCGAATATCGGGGTTAGCATTGCCCCTATGGAAGAATGGCTTCCATTGCGAAGAGTAGGGGGAAACCCCGGTCCCTGGCCTTCTGTTCTAGCTCCCGTATCATCCGATCGGATTGGGTGGAGCCATAAAACCCCATCACTCACTCACTCACTTACTATAGGAGGCAAACGTCAGCCGAGGGCTTGCCGTGATTGGTCCCGTTCCTCTCGTGAAGCTATCGATTTCAGCCAATCAGAGCAGACCATTTTCGCCATAAAAGGACATCTTTGTTTTTTACGAAACGAAAGCGCATGCGTGGTGCACTCTGGCTGACCTTTTTACTGTTTCAGGATGAGAAACCATGATAGTTGTCCTAGAAAATCGCTTGTTAAAATAAGAAAAATAGCGAAAAAAAAAAAAAAAAAAAATTGCGCCTGACTGGTGGCAAAATGATTATTCTATGTATTTCCGAAAAGAAAATAAAAAAATATCAAGGGGTTTAGTCGCAGGACACGCTGATATGACGAGGCCCATTGTAAAAGATGGGGAACTCGGTGTTTCATCACAGTTCCTGACGTCACGCCTAATTAGCAATATATCTCCCGCAAAATCGTTAGCGATGATATTCCTTGTGTGGGCCAGGCATAGGAATCAATTTTGGTGCATCAAATCACGACTCAAAGTCTATTTTTAACCAGTTCTCCCTCCCTTTAAGAGACAATATTCTTTCAACTATTACTAAAAATGAAATAAAAAAATGATGAAACGAAATTGGACAAAGTTCAGCTGAGAGAGTTTCAACACAAAAGTATATATATATCCATATATTATAAGCTGTTCATAAGACTCGACATGAACGATCGAAATATGAAATTAGTGCTGTGAAATGAGTGCATCGCCACAGCCTCGATCGTCCTTCGTTCCGAATAATTAATGGACGAATATCCCTTTGTATTACGAAGCCGCCCTATGCTTTTGCTATCCACATCCAGAATGTTGACCGATGGTCCACTTGCCTACTAAAATTAAAAACGACCGTTCATGGAAATTTTCCTATACCCACTTCCATATCATATCCATTGACATTTCATATTGAACAATTGACTCAAATAAAAACTTCCAAATTCAAAATATTGTCACAGAATATTTCTTGATAATATGATAGCTTAGCAATTTAGCAGACTACTTTTTCAGCACTATATCATTTATATGTTTATATATTTCTTTTCGTAGTAAAATAATACTTGCAATAAATATACCATTATTGTATGTTTTTATAACCTTAAATTTCTATCTAAAATTTCAGTGCACATTCTTGGTTTCATACTTATACATGACTGGAATTTCAATAAAGCTTCAATAAGATTTGTGTATGATATGGAATCGCCATTAAATTTAAGTTCTAGTTTACAGCGTATCTCAAAGTAAATGACTGGTATATATAGCCCCCTACGTACATGTACTCTGTTTTTTTTTTTTGTTTTTTTTTTTTTGTTTTTTTTAATGACATGAATAAAATAAACCTACTTAATGGGGCAACCATATACAGCTGTGAGCGGTCATGAATACCGTTTTATTTGCGTCATCCAATTTCCCAATTCAGGAAAAAGAGTTAATACTATATTAATACATACTCTATACTAGTTATATAGTTGGCCTACCACTAAAAAGTATGCTTATTAATTAAACTATGTGTTTTTTGTGTGTTTTTTTTTTTATCTTCGACGGTGTTATGTTTAATCCTACACGTTTCCATGTTTAATTGGAGCTGATCACTTAAACAAAATCCATATCATTTGTTGTTTCCTTCCAGTGTGAAAACTGGTCACGATTCACAGGACATTGAGGAAAAGCTGCAACCCAGAATATATTCAGCGGTGGCTACGTCCCTGAGACACGATTATTCACTTGGTTGAGATTTATAAATCAATCTAAATGGTAAGAGAGATTTCGATAGAGGGGATAGACCCTCAATTCTACCATGATCTTACGCGGCTTACGGACAACGTGTTCATATAAACGCACCTTAACTAGTGAGAAATTGAGAATGACCTTCACATTCAGAAGAAAGGAAAAAAATTAAAAACAAACTGTTTTCTAAAAAATATCCCTCTACCGTCTCGTTTTGCTGGATAATGGCCGAATATGAACGAGCTTGAACCGATTTGTACATAATGTACGAAGAGTGGTTCGCAAATTCCTTTGTTTGTGAAGATTGACGCGACTACTATCGACTGTCTACATCAGCTGACTGCCTGCGTCTACTGACTGCCTAGACGCAGAGACGTTTCCCCAGAGGGGAACTGACTGCCGAGTTACTCACGACACCTGACCAAGTAGTTGAAGTACGTGCGCTACTGCTCATGTTTGATAGATCATTAGATGGGCATTGGGCTTTACATCTGAAGGTTCTGTGTCTCTGTAAGGACACTCAGGGAGGGTCGATAGCACTGTACAGGAACTATGTACTTGACTGTACTCGACTGAATTAATCAATTATGTCCACTGACAGTCTGTGTCTAGTTGGACTTGTGTTAACTCCCCAAGGGTAGCGGAGCAGTTCCTACACTCCATACTCTACGCTACGGCTTGGGGAGCTAGACTTGTGTCCGCCCTCTAGTGTGAAAATACTCCACTCAATAATATCTCAGTTGTTTTCATTTCCTTTCAGTCCTCTCACATTGCTTTGATTCGACAGCCTACTTCGAATAGAGGCGCAGTATACTAGACTGAAGTCTACAGTAGTTACAGTAGTGGAAGCTTCGCCGACTTCAGACGTCTGAAGTTACAATGAGGAACAGAAGCAATTCTGGAGTTCGTTTGGACTTCTACCAGCGAATGGTAACAAAGGTTATCTTGCGCCATCAGGTATGAAGTATTCTTATAGTTTTCTTGACCTATACAATTAATTCTGGTCAATTATTGTTAGTGATGGATGAATATTGAATTTGTTCGAATATTCGAAGCCGAAGCTTTGAGCAGTCAATATTCATTGAAGCCGAATAGTTAGCTGAATATACACCCACTCAATTGCAGCAATACTAGTACCTTCATATATATGCTGGTGAGCTCAATCAAATAACGCCCCTTCAAGCAGCTGACCAATTAAGAAAACCTCGCCATGTGATTGGTCAAGTTCAGCCATGTGTGTCAATGCCTTGCCTTTCTAAAGCCAATAAGATCAACAAAGTTTACGATAGTGGACCTTGTGATATTCCACTGAAAAAGCCCTAAGCCCCTAAGTAAACAACAACTAAAGAAGTTGTGCTCAATTAGACCAATGATGTTTGTATGGTCATCGCTTCTAATTTTCTAAAACAGCTCCCTTGCAAACATTGTTAAAGTGTTTATATTTATTTTAAAACTTCAATCGTGAAAGTTTGTTCTTCTCATTAGAAGTTTGGACAGTGTTAGTGCCAATGTGAAGCATCGTTTGTTGATTACCACGCATTGTTATGCATTCAAGCGTTTAATTACAACGAGTAATGCGGGCCTTAGCACACATGTGAGTAAACAGAGTGACATGCAGAGTCTATTTATACAGGAGAAATTTATTTTGATATTCAGATTCGTTGAACTCTTTTCAGTCGAAACCGAAGCTTTCGGAGATTAGCCAATTTATTCTTAGAAGACCGAAGCCAAAGCTTCGCCCATCACTAATTATTGTTATCGTTTTCTTGTCTTCTCCAGAATCCAGTTACCGGCCTGATACCTGCCACGCCTGAACACCAGCATGCGTGGGTCAGAGACAACGTGTACAGCATTCTTGCCGTCTGGGGTCTCTCCCTAGCGTATCGCAAAAATGCTGATTTGGATGAAGACCGTGCAAAAGCTTACGAACTAGAACAGGTGAATCTAAGCTCTGGTATTATAGAATTTATCTGACGTTTCTCCGTTCATCAGAGTGTTGTGAAGTTGATGCGAGGTCTGCTTTTCTCAATGATGAAACAGTGTGAAAAAGTAGAGCGTTTCAAATACACCCAGACACCCCGTGACGCCCTCCATGCCAAGTACAGTGTTACAACTGGAAAGACCGTCGTGGGTGACAGTGAATGGGGTCACTTGCAAGTTGACGCTACCTCCCTCTACCTCCTCATTCTGGCGCAGATGACCGCCTCTGGTCAGTGCCATAAATGCACATTTTAATTCAGACCAAAGAAATCTTCCTTCACAGGATTGCAAATAATCTACAACCTAGATGAAGTCGCCTTCATCCAGAATTTGGTATTCTACATCCAGGCTGCTTACCGCACTCCCGTAAGTCTCCTCCACCTCCTCCTCTACTTCCTCCTCATTTCTCCTCTTCTTCTTTTTTCTTTTTCAGGATTATGGCATTTGGGAGCGTGGTGACAAAACCAACCATGGTCTTCCTGAATTGAATGCCACCTCAATCGGAATGGCCAAAGCTGCCCTGGAGGCTCTCAACGAACTCGATCTTTTTGGCGCCAGAGGAGGTCCTTCATCCGTCATCCACGTCATGCCGGATGAAGCGCAGCAGTGCCAGGTAAACTTATTCCTTAATTCACGATTTGAATTTCTATTCATATAATCATTTTATATTCAGGCTATCCTACACTCTGTTCTACCCAGGGAGTCAAATTCAAAGGTGATTTAACGTCTGATGAGCTGTTTTAGCTGTATTTTATTGCATCTCTTTCAGGAAACCGACGCTGGACTTCTGAGCATCATCAGTTTCCCCGCATTTGCGGTCGATGACCCAGAACTGATAGAACTGACGAGGGAAACGGTCATCAGCAAACTGCAGGGGCGCTACGGGCTGTGTCGCTTCCTCAGGGACGGCTACAGGACCCCAAAAGAGGACTCGAATCGGCTGCACTACGAGCCATGGGAGCTGCAAGTGTTTGAGAACATTGAGTGCGAATGGCCCATGTTCTACTCGTACCTCATCCTGGATGGTATATTCAATGGCGATAACCAGCAGGTAAACACAGATTTCATGTATTATTCATAATATTTGCATAATTTATGCATTATTATCATTAATTATCATTAATTTGTATAAATTAATGCCTCATGTGCATATTTTTCACAGGTTGAGGAGTATTCTGATGCCCTTGATGACATTATCATCAAGCGTGACGACGGAATCAAAGTCATCCCTGAGCTCTACGCGGTTCCTCACGACAGGGTTTGTATTCTTCCGTGTTTTTTGCTTGTTGTCTCACTTTAGTTTTTTTTTTGTTTTTTTTGTTTTTTGTTTTTTTTCAGGTGGAAGCAGAATACACAGAACCAAAAAGTCAGGACAGGATTCCGATTGGGAAACTTCCCCAGATGTGGGGACAGTCACTCTATGTTCTCAGTCGACTCTTGAAGGAGGTATTTTATCAACGATGTGCTTCATTTTTACTGTATAATAGCAAAATTTGGTAGCATGAAATTTTGTTATTAATATAATATTAGATAACATAAGTCTGAGATTTCTGAAATCAAAATTTTTCAACTGAGCATGCATCACTATTGAAGCTATCTAGGTCAGTGTCATTTCAGGCACGTAAAATTTGTGATTGACTACAGTAAAAGCTCGTTACAACGACATGTTTGGTTTCAGGCAAATCGGTCGTTGTAACGAATTTGTCAGTGTAATGAATTTGGCCCATAACGCACCGACTGACCGTCATGATAGTCACTCCATAATGCCTATTGGTTTACTGTATGTAGTGTTACCTAGCATACTGTGTTGTAACAAGGAAGAACAATCTTACGGATTTGAAGGATAGTTTAGGCCTTTAGGCCTTACATATTTATTTCTTGAAGAAATCAAACATTATTCTTTCATAAGCAAAAGCTGTGAATTCACACCTCGAGCGCTCGCTCTGTCACCGAAGTTCATTTGAATATTCATAGAGTATTTTTCCGATCATCGGCAACGATCAGAGGACTTTTTATCTTTTGTAATCAAAACAAACAATAACGCTTTGAAAGCCGACAAAGGCGACCGCTACCTATCCATTGCTTTAATTGAGCGAGAGATGTGCATTTCACTCTCTGTGTTCAGCGTCGGCGTTCACAGCTTTGATCCTTTCATCTGAGCTGTTTACCAACAAACCATTGAATTGAATCTTTGATATTTTTACCAAGGCTTAGGTAAACATTGCAACAATAACATGCCGACAACATCAGAACTTTAACTTATGTGAGTCGTCCGTCATGGGTCAGTGAACATCGGAGACAGTCGCGTGTCATTGAACATGAGCGACCTCAAGGCGACGGCCTGTCGTTGTAATGAGCTAGATTTCAATGTTAAAGGCACATTTGTTTGGCGTTTTGCCTGTCAGTGTCGGAACAGTGAATTTTGTCAGTGTATCGGGCTTTTAACATTGTGGCAGATCGGTTTCGACCAAAAAGCTGTCGATAAGTGAATTTGTCAGTGTAATGAGTGTCGTTGTAACGAGCTTTTACTGTATTATAGCGAACATAGTGAAATTGTGAAATTTCCTTCCCATGAATTTTTAGTGTTTTACAGTAGACTGTAGTATTTAGTACTACGTCTGATAATTAACAGCTAGAATTTTTTTACTCAAAATGATAAAGTAGAACGTTAATTCAGATAAGGACTTTGAACATTGAAAAGTAAAGTTCAATGAAGAAGGGGTCTAGATTGGATTTCTCCTCTGACTCCATTTTCCTCTTCCCAGGGCTTCCTCTCTCCCGGAGAACTCGATCCGCTGAATCGGAGGCTGACAGCTGAACCCAAACCGGACATTGTCGTGCAGAGTAAGCACCCTCATGCATCCTCCTTCCTCAATCATTCCTTTCTCTTAGTTGTCATTCTTGCCGAAGACAAATCAATCCAAGAGAAGCTCGCTCAGTATGACCTACGCGTGCAGACCATTGAGGAAGTCTCACCCATCCAAGTGTATCCAGCTCGAGTCTTGTCTCACCTCTTTTCTCATCTGGGTGAGAAAGAATTTCACGATTCTCAGTATTTAATTTGTTGACCTCTTTTTATTCTGTCTTGCAGGGAAAAGTGCTAAAATGGGATTCACTGGAAGACCAGCTGATGTTGCCGGTATCTTAGCAACCAGTAAATTGTATAATCTCGGTGATCAAACTCTTGCCTTCTTCCCACAGGTTTGATTTCTTGTTTATTTATCTGAAATATATTTTCAAAATTATTAAGAATATGTATTTCAATATTTTTAAATTTCATATACCTGTGGATTGAATTCAATGATCTTTCTTTTTATTAGCTCCACTGTTTCTTGTGACTTATTAATGTGGTTCCTCATTAACTTGATGCTAGGAAATATTAAGATATCCATCATCCGTCCATAATCGCAATTCAAATTGTCCAAATTCTCATCAATTTAGTGAGGAATGCAATTTTATTACACTGTATGCACTTGTGTAATATAAACATTGATTAATTATGATCACCTTGTATCATATCTCTTCTTGTGTACAGTGTTAAATTGTTAATGTATTCAATTAAGATACTCTTTATTCACTAATGATGCAATTTCTCTTCAATAGTTTGCAGACTCCCATCATTTCTATTTGGCTCTTGATACAAATTTTGTGCTGAATGTTTTGGAAGCGGAAGTAGAGTATCTGGGGCGTTCGTGGGGGGCCACACAGATCGGCCGTCCTCTCCTTATTGCTAAAATCTCCAAGACACTTCTAGGTACTCAACAACTGTGCAGTTTTAATTCTGATGTGGCAATTCTCATGTTATGCTGTGCTCTCAACTAATCTGGGTTTTCATCATCTCCTGGGGGCGATGTCTTGTCTGTAGAGCGGGTGTTGGCGGTTAATTAATAATTTAATACTCTTAACTAAAAGATGTGAGAATTGCTGGTTTGGTGTGTTTTTTTTTTTTTTTTTTTTTTTCAGTGGCTGCTACAAGGCATGGCTTCTGTCGCCCGATGTTTTGCTTAACGCTTGAATATTTCGCTTGACAAACACATTCTGCATGTTTTTTTAGTTCGCTGACCCAGATCAGTTCTACCTTGCTTTGGATACCACGCTGTTTATCGATATGATTCGCCTGGACATCCAGCACCTGGCCACCAGTCGGCAGGGCAAGGAGCTGGGGCGCCCTCTGGTGGTCGTGCCTGTCAGCAAAGCGCTGTTAGGTTAGCGGGTGCCTGCTTGCTTGCGTGTGTGTGTGTTGTGTACCCTTTCTTCCTTCAAGTTCCGTGTGTTTCTTGTTTCCAGTTTTTCGATGGTGATTCATCGTACCTCTGCCTCGATCAAGATCTGATGATCAACATGTTTGCCTCGGCCGTTCATGATCATCACGTCCAATGGCGTTCCTTAGGTCGCCCGGTCTTGATCGTGCCGATCTTGCAGCAGAGCCTAGGTCTCTTTGACTCTCTTAGTCATTGCTACCAACATGACGCTTTATGCTTCTTCCCTTGTGATATGTTTCAGTTCCTGGACCAGGAGTCGTTCTATCTGAGTCTTGATCACGCCTTTCTTAACAATCTTGTCGTCACTGACATTGCCTTTTTCCGCTCGCAATGGGATCGCTCGCTAGGCAGACCCACGTTCATTATCCCTGTTTCTCGATGGAATCTTGGTTCGAATTTTTAATTTTTTTATGCCGTTGTTTTAACCGTTAAGAATGGCGTGCTCGACTGTAGTGACTGTATTTCTCTATGAGTAGAAGTAATTTTTCAACGGATCAATTGCTATTAAACTATTCCTAATGAGTAGGATTCATGATTGAAGAATATTAATCATAATGATACAAATTTGATTAATTCTGAAATTGAGATCATAACCTGTCCCCCCCTCCCCACTCCCCTCTTCTCTGTCTATATTGGCTTCTGAGCACGCCAGTGAATAAGTTGTATATTAAGATTGTATTTGTTAAACCGAGGTGCAAGTTTGTTGATTTAAGTGTCATTTTTTTCTTCTGTATAACAATACGATTCAGTGGAAACTAATAATTGTTCAGAAAAATATTCGATATTTTTATACCGCTATGAATGAGTCAAATCCTTAAGAAGATCTTTCTTTTTTGCTATTGTTTGCACTAGAATAAGATAGCACTTGTTAAGCACATAAAATTCAGAATTATTTTCTTATTTAGTCGTCAATTTTCTCATCAAAACAAATTGTTTTACAGACTTTCAACAAACGCTGCATCCAGCGTTGGTTGCGACCATCAAAAAACTACAAACTGGATACATAAATGGAACCAGGTAAGTTGAGAATATTCTCAACTCTAGAGGGCTGACCCAAATATTCTGTTTCCTCAGAGTCCACTTGGGCAGTTTGAGTGACTTTGTGAGTACCTCTTGCGTGACCAATCTCACTTTCCTCACCGAAGCAGATGATTCTCCTGACTGTGAGTTTTTGGTTTTGTTTTTCACTCAGGTGTTGCAACAAGTAGTTCAATGTGGCCAAATCCTTGCAAGTACATAATTGCAATCTGTCTCCATTGATGCAGTTGTAGAATGGCCAGAGTGCTCTTGACATAGGGAGACTAAAAGAACCACACTATACCTGAATAATTTTGAGTTTCACAATTGACAGCGTTTTTGAGGATTATGTAACTTCTCAGAGTGGTTTTTACTTTTTACTGTTTTGCATGAATTGTGGAATAAATTATGCTAATTTCAGTGACCAAATTGCTCAAGTACATTCAGCGCATTGGCAGTTCCCGAGTGAAGAGCACGCGGTATCTCAGTGGCCAAGATGGAATGCGTCGTAGGTCGATTTCCCGGAAGAGGCGTCCTTCGGTCAAGGGCATTATTCGCAGAACGTGTTCCATTCAGATCGACCCTGCAGAGCTGCCAGGTATGTGCAGAAAATGATCGCCATTTATGAGGAATATTGCTTAGATTTAGAATTAGCCAACAATATCTTTAGTAATCAAGCACTGATTATAAGGGAGCTGTGTTAATTAATTGTGGTATATATTCTGTATGAAATTTCAGTTATTTATCAAGGAATCGTCTCGCCTGTCAAACGTTTGTCCTCTTTTTTCCGTGTTTTTTAAGTCTTTAATAAAATGAGGTTTATAAATTTGTTCCAGCCTAACTGAATTTCAGGTTACAATAATTATTTATTCATTTATTTATTTTGCACAATAACTTTTTCAAATGATACATAAATTTACAATTTCATTTTTTTATTTTTTATTTTTTTTTGAAGGTGCCAACTAGTTAATTATGGTTAATTGTTATTTTGCACAATTTATTTAAACCAGTGAAAGCCGCGTCCACACTTGAAGTATTATCAGAAGAAGGTATTAATTAGATAATTTAATTAACATTGATGTTAAATTAGTTATTTTTACCCCTGCCTTGTAAGGAAGCAAACAAATTCATACTTCTTTCAAATTTTGTTTCATATTCCTATGAATTTGACAATTTTCAATGTCACAGTTATGGACAGTTATTTCTTCTTGGTACTGATTGAATTGTATATGTAATGAATATGCGACCATATTTCTGTTGTTTGCCCAGTCCACAGTGATTTCCATGGTTATTTTTTTTCAATTAATTTCTTTGTCTGTTTACTTGTCTGCATCCAATTTGGTATCCACACAAATGCCAACATTATTCAAAAAATTATTCCTCATCAAATTTGTGTGTGGATACTCATTAGGAACGCTCATGGATATCTCAAAGAGTGTATACTGTTGCATAAATTAGCATAATCAGCATGGTTCAATCCCTCTTGTAGATCCAACACTCCCCACTAGTCCGTCGTTCCCAGGTTAGTCATAGATGTCTTTTCGGTGGCTTTTCTTTCCTCTTTCTTTATTTCGTTTCTTTCTCTCTTCTCTTGATGTTGTCACTCTTGTGTCAATGACCTTCTTAAATGGAATCAGTGTGTGATATTGATGCCTCCATTTTCCAAGCCAGCTTGGCCTTCAAAATCCTGCATCCTCCGTAAACATTTAACCAAACTCTTACCGTTTTCTGTCTCTCGTCAATTTATATGGTTATGGTCATTTATATGGTTATTGGTCATTTTGGTTCATTAAAAATTCAGTAATTTTGGTTGTATTTATGTCACAAAAGTCAGATATTTAGTTACTTTTAAATGTGCAGAACTAAAATTTTCCTTCTTTTCTCTCTCTTCTGTTCTCCTGCACAAAATGTTTATGGAGCGAAACGTATTCTGTTTTTCTATTATTATTTTGTTTACTAAACTGTGATTTGGAGTTTGACGGAATAGTTTCTCCTTTTCTTTCCACTCAATGAAGAAGTCTTTGACTCATCACCATGGAATCACGATAATTCATGGAGCATTTATGGTAACCATGGTAATTACAGTGGTGGAAATCGTTGCGTGCACATATCGCTATCATCTGTTTTTCTCCCTTCGTATTATCTCTTTTGCTTATTCGGTGATCGTTTTTATTTTTTTATGTATTTTATTTTTTTTTTGCACAAGTTACGTGAAATCTGCATACTTTTTTTTTAACGCAATTAGCATGTAAAAATCTTAAAATCCGCTGCTTTATTTATTCCCTTCTGTGTGTGGCCAGACCTGATGGTCTACCCCGCCAGCCCTTATGGTTCTTTCTCTAGTCTTCATGGCTCGCAACCTCTTCTCTCCAGCTATAATGGTAAGAGTGTGAGCCCCATTGGTCTCTGCCTGCTGTTCAGTCATCTTGCAAAGTAGCGCTTCTTAGAGTTTTCCGCAATTACGAGGGCATGAGAAACTCATCTGGATTTCAGTCTTGACGATTCTCTTTTAAAATGAGGTCTCATTTAAACCCAGTATTTTTCATAGTGCATCCTCGGTTGTGTTGTCGTTTTGAATAATTATAATAATTCTAAGCATGGTTTTCAATTCATTTTCTCGCTTAAGGTCAGTAAGGTTTAAGAAACCTTTTTTTCTCATTTTACAATAATTACGTTTCGTTTTGCATGTTATGGTTTCGCATGGTCAAATTCCCTAAAATTTTGTACCAAAAGTCTATTTCAAATCTCTGCTTATCTTAAACTTGATCTTATTTTAACCCCAAAATACCTTCCACGCCAGAGTTTACCCCGTAATAACCCAAGTATGCTGACCTCCCAGATCTCTCGATGGCCGTTTCTTCATCCGGAAGCTCTTCTCCAACCTCAATGCCAACCAGCCCCAAACCGAGCTTCCTGAACGTGACTCCGTCGTTCAACCACGACCATCACCACTTGAAGGACAGCGAGCATCCTCAGAACAAGATCATGTCCATGCATGACGTCAAGTACGAAGGAATAGACTGCGAGGAACTCATGGAGCAACTCAAAGACTCCGACCAACTGCACGAACAGGCTGACATCATCCACTATCTGTTCATCACCAAGTGAGTCCACCGTCGGATTTAAGCGCTTGCTGTAATTGCGTATACGTAGGGGGCCGGATTGGGAGACGCAGATGGAAGACAGACAAGGGGTCAAAGTGCGCGATCTGTTGTATGAGTTGTATGACAAGGCAGGGCATCTGAAGCAGTGGTGGTTGGTCAGACACACCGCGGGAATGTTGAGGAAGAAGGTCGAAGATCTTGCCAAAGCCGCCACCGATATCCTCGTGCGACAGAAACAGCTCGCCGTTGGACTTCCCCCGGAGCCGAGGGAGAAGATCATCACGCGACCTTTGCCCCCTGATGAACTTGCGGCTACCATTCATGAAGCTTGCGGTGCGGATAACAGCACGGCTATGCTCACTCAAGTACGCCATTCGATCTGTTTTGTCAGCGTTACTGATTAAAGCGTTTTCCTCAGGAAATTCTCGTCTATCTTGCTATGTTCATTCGTACTGAACCGAAATTGTTTCGTGAGATGCTGCGACTGAGGGTCGGCTTGATCATCCAAGTCATGGCGTCTGAATTGGCCAGCACGCTCAAGTGCACTGGTACGGTGCGTCGTCTCTTTCTGAGCTGCGTTAAATTCCTCGCTTTCAGGCGAAGAAGCCAGTGATCAGCTGCTCAACCTGAGTCCCTACGAAATGAAAACCCTTCTTCATCACATCCTCAGTGGCAAAGAATTTGGTGTCACTTCAGGTGTGTTTGATTATTTTACCTTTATATCTAACCCTTGGTCTGCTGGTATCATTTTGCATAGATGCCTTTTTTTAACTTTTTATCGAAACGTCTGGTAGTTAGCGTTGAAGCTGGCCCCATTCTTCATGTTCTGCATGTTCTTGTAACCTTCGCAGCTCCCTCTAGCAATGCCGGATCCACTCGCCGCCTCTCCATCACCTCCACCATTGAAGATGACATTCCACCCAGCCGCTTCAGCCACCGTTCCAGCCGAATCCCCAGCCGCGGTCTGGATCAGTTCCGTCAAGATATAAAGGTGCTAAATTAATCAGAAAAACAACATTTCTTTTGGTTTTGAAGGTTTGCAGCTGGCTGAGTTGGAGTTTTTTATATGTTTGATTTGTTTGAGGTTATATATTTGAAGGTCATTTTTGTGAATGCTCTTTCAGACAATGAGTCAATGTATGTGAGCGTAGGTGCTGTTATTACTAACGCAGAGAGGAAGAAAACGGTATGTTCACCTGAGTGAATTTTGTTCTCAACCCCTGAATCTCGCTGGTGTCTGCTTTTTTGGCATGTCTTTCGACGAAGAGTTCTAACTAAAGTTGTGTATCACATGTATTTATATCAAATGAGACGGTTTATTAATAAAATTCTAATTAATAATCATGAGTTTTATTATATAATTGCAAGTCTTGCACGTCACTTTTTTGTGTGTCTCGCCCTCATTAAAGTCATTTGCATGTTTTTTAGGGTTTCATTTGGTTTTTTTTATCTCAATTTTTATCTTTTTGACCATTTTTTTCTTCTTTTTTTTTTGCATAAGTTATCCAAGTATGCTATCGGCATGTTTTTTGTTCATTTTTTTTTCTTCTCAATTCTTATATTTTTACTTTTTTTTTGTGTGCATAAGTTATCCCTATATGCTATACCATTTTGAGTCTCTGATATCTTCATAAGACTAACGTCTAGTTATGTGACTGTTTTCTGTTAAATCTGTCTTCAATTGTTCTGACCTGTAATTGGACAATGTCAGATGTGTGTGAATAATATTCCAAATATTTGAGCATTATTTCACCCACTCACACTGCATGATGGGAAATTACCAAACTATGTCTAAGATCCATTATTTTAATCATTAAAGCTAAGCTTCTATCTCTGCTATTTAATACTAAGAATCAATATGCTATAATTTTCATTGTCCGCTAGAAATTTTTGTCACGAATTACATTTCAGACGGTGGATGAGCTCAACACGCTTCCCCTGGACGCCTCAGCGGCTGACCAGCTGCAGGACAGCATGGACACTGACCGCCAGGGTCAGTGGTTGCGCAGGAGGCGTTTGGACGGATCTCTCAACCGAGTTCCGGTGGACTTCTACCCACAGATCTGGAGGGTCCTAGGACGAGTGAGTTCTCTAAATCTCTGCTCATATTTGCTGTTAACTCTTCTTTTGGTTGTTCAGTGCCATGGATTGTCCATTGAAGGCTCCATACTGCCTCAGAGTTTAACAAGAGAGGTGAGCATTTGAATCACATGTCAGTTTGTAATCAATGCAATTTTAATTTTTTTCAGATGACCCCTGGTGAACTGAAATTTGCTCTGCAAGTTGAGATGGTGCTGAACAGGATTCCTCAGCCTGAATACCGACAGTTGATGGTCGAAGGACTCATGATACTCTGTCTTATCGTGGAGAACGATAACGGGCATTCGCGCTGGGAACACACCATTAGCGTTGACGGCCTTGTCAAGAGAGCAAACGAGATTTTCCTTGAAGAACAGGTAATGCTGTCGGCCGCAATTGCATTTCTACAATTCTCGATTTGTTTCTCACAGAGTGAGTTGGATGGGGATGTGACCGTATGTTGTGGCTCCAATGAAGCGCGTGGCAACACCCTCAAGTGCGGTGGCATCGCTGGCATTTGCCAGTTCTTCTTTGACACAGCCCCCAGCGGCCGATATGGTACAATGTCATACTTGGGTAAAGCAGCTTTGTCTAGTCTCCGTTTCCCAACCACTGACGAAGGAAATCTGGATTGCGTTGTGCAGTGATTAGTTATCGTGTTTTCTTTTTAGTTTATTTTGTTAGTTTAGCGAGTGACGTCTTTACTTTTTCTTTTCATCTCGGTTCAGTTATATTTCCCATTTTTGATTCTCAATAAATATGTTTTTTCCCTTGTTGAATTACTGACTTTTTATTTTTGCTGCAGGCAGTCATACCTCCTTGGTTGCCATAGAAACTCTTAGGATGGATGGAAAAGCAGGATTGCAGGCACTACAATACAATCATTCCTTAATCCAAAGCCGTACTGTTGACATCTTGAGCAACTGGAAATTAACAACCGGTAGATGCAAAAGAAACACGTCAATCTGAGCAATATCCAGTCAATCTGTGAATCCTGTACATTCACTGCAAGACAACGTCAACAGCTGGTGAAATACTCTTAATAATTAGTTAATTATACAAATCTCTGGATAAAAGGATATGGCCGTGCTAACAGCGGTTATTGGTCGACTCCCAGTGGGGGTATAGGACAAACACGTGTTGATACTCTGCTAATGAACAAATACTTTATTACTTAAATTATGTATCCTCAAACAAAGGCAAATATTGAAAAAAACACGATGCATTTGAGGTTCGAAGGTAAGTATTAAAATGGATAAAATTCAAAATCAAGGTTCACGTCAAGGGATGGAATATTGCCAAGAACACCCCACAACAGCAGCTGAGATCATATACCCAGTCCTGCAATACAACTGTCTTATCATGACGGTGTTTATGTTCTTGATGGGCAGCGTATCGCAAGAGAACTGAAGATGTACGTTTTGCTTTTGATGTGCAATTGCCATGTTACATTTTCACATGGACACATGCAGTATCCCTTCTACTCGGCTGATATGTGGCCAATTGTATAGACTAGGTAGGCCTACTGGAGCCCCCTAGACTCTCACTCACGCACGGTTTGTCGAAGAGGTATTGTCAAATTACATGTAATTCGATGTCATCGTCGAAATGTTAGCCGTTGACTGTTTCTATCGTTCATTCAAATGAAGCTCTGATAATTTATTTTGCTCAGAATGTTTTTCTCAAATAACGCATAAAATAGTATTTCGGATTGCAACCAGTCTTGGTTGATTCCAGATGCGTTTTTGAATTCGATGCATGTTTCGTAGTTGATCTTCCACAGCGAAATGATATCACAGATACAAAAGTATTCCAGCTGTATGCTTTGGAAGTTTAAACAAGAATGAAATAAAAATAATGTGACCTAAAAAAAGAATCCTCTTAATTTTGAAGTTGCTCATCCTCGTAATTAAGTTAAGAGGTGTGACTGTGTGACATTCGTGTAATTTTCTCAACTCTTACTCTATTGCTATAATGCCACGTACACCATGCAGGCAAATTGACAATTGTCTTATCGTCATATGGATCCCGATCGCCTGTATTATGCGGTATTAGATAGCTAGGCAGGGGCACCGAATAGCTCAGTGGGTTAAACCGACGGACTGCAATCCTATGCCGACCGTGGGGGTTGAGGTCCAGGGTTCGAGACCCGATCAGGCCACGGCCGGGCGTTATGATTGTGACTTACAATTGTTATTCTTCGGTGACTCTGCAGTGCTGCCCAACTGCGTAACAAGGCCGGGCGCTAAATACTACTATCTATGGTGGTATGCAGGATAAAGAACCCTTGGGATTTATCGGTAAGAGTAGGGGAAAACCCCGGTCCCGGGCCTTCTGTTCTGGCGCCCGTATCACCCGAATGGGTTGGGTGGAGCCGTAAAACCCCAATTAATCAATCAAAAAAAAAAAAAAAAAAAGGAAAAAAAGGATAGCTGGGCCTAGTGCATATGCGGTGGTAACAAAACCAAATTAATTAAGAGGCGAGTTTCTTTTGCAGCTAATTAAGTCTATAAATGTGTCACTGAAGTAAGTCTAAGTCAAAAATAATGTTGCCAGATCTCCCTTCTTTTTCCTTGGGCTTGTCCTTCAGCGATGTCCTTCAGCGATGTTCAGTAGGTTATCTGATCTTAATTCTTTGGTAGTTGAGTATCAGTACTTGTAATGTTTTCCCAATGGTTAACTCATTATGTGGTAACTCCCTTGACTCGATCACCGACTAAGCGGGGAAAGGAAGCACCCAGACGCTTCCGTTGATCTTGCAATCGGTCGCCAGACGTATTTCTGTTGTTGTGACGCCTTTATGTGTAACACAGGTCCACAATGCATTATCCAAAACGTGTTTTTTATCTGTTTGCCAACGGGGGTCGTATCGTCTGCGAGGGCGTTTTCTTCTCTGCATGTACAAGACGCATTATGTAATCGTCGAAGACCTTTAATGGGACAGGTGAATTTGATGATGCGAATCATGCGAGACTCCTTCTACGCGGAACGACACTGTCCTACCTTCCCTTATCATAATAAAACCCTTAACTTCATGCTGACTCATCATACAATTGATAAGTTTAAAAATATGCAAGAAGGATTTACTAATCTGTCAAATAGGGAACGTTAACCAGATGCTGGCTGAGGCTGGTTTATTCAAGTGCAATGAAAACAGGAATGGATCGATGGGCTTATAAATGTGATGAGATGAAGCACTCAGTCCAAAATAGTGATGAGTTTGAACTCAATGAGAAATGCATTTGAGAAATAGAACTGAATCGAGTTAATCAACACTATCCAGAATCAAGGCCAGATATCATCAAGCCAGTTGAACGCGTCAGAACTGTATTGTAACCATAAGCATCGCATTCTAATAAAAATGAGCCACAAGTCAGGAGTGATTCTTTTATTTATTTACACATATGTACAGTTTGCTCAGTTGAATAATTTATTCATGCAATTCTTACAGAAAAGAATGAAACATAATTTGTAAACCAAAAAGGGGGGGAAAAAAAAAAAAAAGAGGAATCGAGCAGACATGTTATTCAAAGCAGCGGGGAAAAAAATATTAAAAAGGAAGTTGGAGAGGACGATAAATTAAAACTTTTGACTAGTTTTCTCTCGATGGAAACCTCACGTATGCCGAGAAAGGAATTAAAATTGAAAAGAAAGAGGAAAATTCACCAGAATCAAAATTATGCGATTGAAATCAATTCTACATGAGTCGTATGACATGCAACGCTACAAGATCAAAGACAAATCTCTGTACATCATGAAAGAGGAATGAGAGATAGGATAAAGAGTTTACTTAGCAATTAAATGCGTTCTGTTTTAATCCTTTTTGAGGCGAGCGTAAAAAATATATATATATATACTATCTGGATTTAATAATTCGCACAAAAAAATCGTCTCCAGCAGCTTTATTGATAACATGAATACAGTCGGCCATGTTGTGCGTGCGAAAAAAACCCAACTTTTTATAGTTGACTATATCAGATATTACGGTCAGCCAACAAGAGGAGAGAAACAAAAAGAAAAATTGAACTTTATCATAAAAAAAAGAGAAGAAACAAAAAGAGATGTTGTTGCAACTGTGTTTCAAAAACGTCTTAATTCAAATTGATGAAACATATAAAAAATCATAAAAAATGAACAAAGTAAATTTGATTCAAAGGGAAAATATCGAGAGAAGTTGGAATGCTTGACAAGCGAAACGCTCAGCCGATAATGAGTAGGGGAAGGAGGAGGGGTGGGGGCCACACAACGGCTGCACGCCTCCTAATCGTCTTTTGACCGCTCGCCCCCGGCCAGTGACTCCTCCTCGGTGTCTGTGTAATCTGTAGGCTCCTCTCCCGCCTTCAACAACCGACCGACGTAATCGTACTTCTCTAAGGGGAAAAAATAAATAAAATTAAAATTAAGGCATTTTTGCAGCCCAAACAGATTCCATGAATAACGAATTCCGTGATCCAGTGTCAGACGTTATGCTCACCTGTGAATTGCATCTCCCACTCGTGAATGCTCTCCATCTGCATGGAGTTGAGGTCACTGAGGTCGTCGTACTCATCTTTGATCGCTTCTTCTGTTAACGAAAATGTCGCCAGTCCCCTCGACGCATCACGACCGGCAAATACGCCATACGGTCCACCTGAGGGCAAAGGTCACAAGGTACAAAATGAAAGGCAAAGGTCACAGGGTACGACATGAAACATCAGTGGTACAATATGATAAATACAGTCACACCCGCTTAATCTGACCTCCTTTGTAACTATGCAGGATAAACGAAATACAGGACCAATTTGCAAAGGCACAACAGCCACCAATAAGGATTTATTTCCTAGAATCCAGGTCGGAAAGCCCAGATAACATGAGCCCATTGAGGTTGGATCAACAAAGTCTGATTATTTTGAATAAACATGCCCCTGCAAATTGACAAGTATTCTGCAAATAACTGAGGACTTGCGAATTATAAATTAAATAAATAGCTCGTGTGATACTCCTACTTTCATTGCATTCACATATATCAAGATACATCAACAATGCTGGTGACTCAACCAATAAGGGTTAAAGCAAGAGCAGACATTCATTGTGTTTTGAATGCAGGTGTACATGCAAACAAGCAAAAATGCTCAACAGTCACCACAGGTGTAGTATAAAGAAATATACTGTAATGCTGTCATAAATTAATAAAATGTGTGACTCGCAGTCAGCTCATGTGCTGAACAGGGTCGTTGAACGATTTATTCCAAATGTCTCAACAGCTAATACTCGATTTAGCGATCAATTATTCAATGAAGCTCAAAGAAGAATCACAAAATCATTGATTTTTGTTCTTTTTGGCTCTTGTATTCAGACTGACTGATTCCTCTGTGTTCTCCCCAATGCACCAGGCAAAAGAATGCGTTACATTCCAAATTATAGATCTTCAAACAACTATACAGTGAACATAATGTACACATACTTATAATGGCGAGTATAATATTTGGCATTTTGGTGATATTGGCGATATTAACTTTGGCAAATCTCAAAGTGATACTGATTATCGTGACTTCCATCATCCTTTTACTTCTGCATTGGCGATTTTTCTTAATTTGCCAAGTTCGCCAAATTAAATTCCTTGCCAATATTAGTATTTCTACAGTAATCCAAATGCACATCTGATAAATCATTTTTTCAAAATTTGAATCAATTGATGATGAATCCACAAGAATTGATTTTTGCTTTCAGAAAATTGATTCTTGGTGTCCTTTGTGGAGGAAAATTAATTAAATTCAATCAGAAATATGCAGGAAAAAAAAAAAAAAAAAAAAAAAAAAAAAAAAAGAGAGAAAAAAAAAGTGTCCAAAGCCAACATGCACTATAACTATTTAATGGAAAATTTTAAGATCAATAGTAGTATTATAGTACCAGTATATTGATCTCAGAATTCTCATGAAAGAACTCATGAATTGAAGAGATGACATGCTTCATGGATTGCAGACAGTACTTGTAGTTCAGGTGCTGTATAACATGATTGATACTGATCTCAGTGAGATGATTACTTGATTACTGATTAGTAATATTTATAGAAAGAGATAAGTCAGATAACCATATCCAAAGATCAAATCAAATCTATTGAAAACAAAATCACAACTGATAACAATAAATAATTCCTGCATGAATCACAACCATGAAAACAACGTGTATTGTCACTGTTTTACACACAGATATATGGTGGTTCAGAATTGCTCACAGCATTTGGCTGACCAGAATATACAACACTTATTCAACAGTTGATTTAACCTGAAATAACCCACAAAGCACGCACATGAGAGTATTACATAATATCTGCCCATGACTGACCGCAGACAAAACCAAACTGACCAATGAAAATTATATAACCAGCAATTAGTGATTTGAATGGAGAATCCAAGATGACCCCAGAGCTGCTATATATACATATCATATATTATATTCATGAAACACACCGAGTTCATTCTGCAATAGGGCAATAAAAATATTAAATTAATTCATTATGACGCGTATAATGCAAGTATTGTTTCAAATGCATTAGTTGCGATCTGTCACTTCCTGGCTAACTTAAGGGGTTCAAATCACTTATACGGCACGACACATTGCTAATCACCATTCTCCCCACCATCCAGTTCCCATGGAAACGGCATGTAAATGGCTTGGTGATATAATCAGTTTGCAATGCTGCAAAATGGATTCGCTATGTGGAATCAATGCTGAATTCCATGAGGCTTAATTAATACACATTACAAAATGATATCTGTGGCACATTTTGAAATTGTGGTCGCGTATATTTCCGGGATATACACATTTCCGACAATTATGGACATAAGGTCCGGCAGAAATGTACCTTCTCTTGAAAGCCTTTGTTTCATCACAGGAATAAATACCCAGGTAGATTATTCCCTCAGTGTAGAAGAACAGAAGAATATTGATTTCATAGCGACTAAGAAACTCAGCACTGGGCTTTACAAATTTTCAGAAGTTACAGTTATGGATAACTGAGCGACTTACCAGGGCCATAGAATCTCTTGCCACGCGTGACATCAAAAGCTTTTCCATTGACAGCAATGAGAATGCGGCCGTCTTTTCCTTTGCCGTCAAATTCTCTGAGCTGCTCCAAAGTGAAATCCCGCTTCTTTAGTGGCGCAAGTTCTGGCTCTGGAGGTTTCGAAGGGGCTTCTTGCCGCTTCCCTGAAATACATACATGAATATTTTTGACAAAGGGGAACAATTTGGAAACCAGAGTGTATTCTTTATTTCACAAGAAGTACCTGTCAAAGTAACAAACAAGGGTCTTGTTCACAATCACAGGCAGATCTGAGTCTCATTGTAGTAGGCTCAATTTGTAGCATCAACTTCCAATGTATTTCAGCCTCAGGTTAACTATAAGGTTATCGACTTATATTTATGCAAACAGTCCAAGCCTGAAGCTTTGAGCTTGTCAGCTCAAGCCCAAAAGCATAAGGCATGATGGGGCTTTAGGACTCCAAACAACACATTTGGGTGATACAGTGATATATTTTTTTTAATAATCGGTCCATTTCAGCAAATTGTAAAGTTTCGATTGTTAGTTGCTTCAATACTCTCAGGTTAAATAAGCCAAATAAGACAAAGAAAAAAAAAAGATCAATCATAGATGTGATCAAGGAAAATTTTCAAAGAAGTTATTAGTGCACAATATTTAATACAAAGTATAGCAGTGATATTAACCCATGATGCTAAATTACTTCCTCTATACTCTAATAAAGAAGAAATTGGCATTTGAAAAAGTCCTAATTGCTATCATGCAAGATTACGCAAAAAAGGTGCATCGAAGAGCAGTACTAGTGCCATACATTGTAACACAATCCTGTCAATGCATCAAATCATTTGACATCTTTCGCAAGATGTTACCTTAACAAATTATTGAGCTAGAAGTAATCAAATCTGAAACTTAGGAAAAAATCACTTGACTTTGAGCTTTGACCTTTGAGCAATGAATTTCTTTCAAACTTAAGAGAATCACATTTTCTATCAATGAGTATATTTCTCAGAATTACGCGTTGCAGAGTTCTACGTACGGGCGCATAAAAAATTGTTCTCAGACTTACAAAAAGAAAAGAAAATAAGAAGAAAACACGTAAATTATAATAAAGACATCGTTCAAATTTTTTTTTTTTAAACTTTGCTGCAGTAACAAACAGAGCATATTAGCCTGCATATTGCTCATTACAAACAAACAAACTTTTCGTTTGTAGGTTTTATCGGTCTCCGTTCGCGCATGCATGAATAGCCATATGACCATCAACAAAACATCACACACTTTCTGAACGTGAACATTGCAAGTTTGCAACAAATTATTAAAACTATAAAAGCTGATTTTCTTATTAAATGGTTAGAGATCGAATTTACTTGTGTTGATTTTTAGGAGAATACAGTAGTGAGAAGGATTCATTCAAGCATATTAACGTGGGCCATATCGTTCTTGCCTGAAGTGGGATCTTGTGTGCATTAATTTGGTTGTTCTTATAGGGTCCACACATTTTGGGTAGATGATATGCACTATTTAAATGAATATTTGAATGACTCAATCATAGTCAATGACTGAATGAGTGAGAGACTGACTTGACTTGTTTGGAGCAGCTGAACTCAGAACTGAGTGGCAATATCACTACTCGCTGACTAAGTCAGTCATGCACTGTCACTGATTCAGCGATTGTCACTGTGAAGGGCACTGTGATTGTCACTGCTACTGTGACTGTCACTGACGGACTGAAGCTATCGGTATAATAATCATTATCAGCAGAGAATCAATCATCGGAATCATGAGGATGGGAGATCAGCGGTTAGCCTACTCAGTTACTGGGCGCTGATTGCGTAACAACAAGATATTGCAAATGATTGCACAACTACCTGAGATAATTTTGTAGAGCAGGAAGCCACAGAGCCCGAGCAAAGTCAGATTCAAGGGACTGCCGAACAGTTCGGACAAGAAATTGCTGACATATCCATCCTCACTGTTGGATTCCACCATTTTGACCATTAAGAGTGACGTCAGCGGCGGAAGTTCAAAGTTGAATAAAGTAAAACGTACATATTTCTATCCGCCATCTTTAATGCATATAGAATTGTCTCATTTATTTTGCAATAATAATACCAAATTCTTCTAATGAACTTTAAATATGGATCTATGATTGATTTTTTAGTTCATAGTTAGCTTTACATGAAGTGGTATTACCAGTATTTTGCTAGCATTTAACAGTACATGGATGTAGAATTTCGGCCAGAGCAAATCCTTGAAATCATAACGCACCAACTTCGAGTTGAATTTTGAGAACACGCGAGTTAACAGAATTTTTTTTCAGCACCACGAATCGCAGCCTATGCAAGCTATCGTGCTGCTGTCAGCCTGTCAGACCGTCTGTCAGATGCTTTGTTGTACTATTGCAGTTACATAGTAAGTCAGTTCAACGCGTAAATGATACATGTACATGCAAGGGGAAAAAGCCTTATATCTCGGCGTACTAGTGGGGCCTATTGTAATGGAGAAGTTCAGAGCCGAATATTATGTGAATGCATTGTCGAACTAGATGGGTCCATGCAAAAGCACACATTTATAGCTAGCTATATTTACAAGAGTTTGAGGCAATCAACTGAATCGAGCCGGCCGCCGGATTGCAGTCAAAGAAGAAAGAGTGGCACACAAGCTACCCCACTTCACATTGCTCAATACTCAGTTTAAAAACTGAAACATGTGAGCCCATGCAGGCGTCTAATATCATGCGAACAAGTTTGAATTAGCCGACGCCATGTCGAGTATTGTCGACGCCAGATCAGACTGGTTAATTAATTGTGGCGCCACAGTTGTTTGTACTACATTCACATCTTTTCAAATTAAGTCGCGTCTTAGGTAGAGTATGTTACCGATGTGTAAATTGACGCACGGTTTAGTTAACGCTCGAGTTAACAATTAAAAAAAAAAAAAAAAGAAAAAAAAAAAAAGAGAAGATATTTTACAGATTCTCGCTAATGGTCGATCAGAGGATTGGCGGCGTCGACAAGTCTGAGCGTTTTCCCTTGTAATTTTTATTTGTTGGATGTCTTGGCTCACCTAATTCAGAGTGGACACTACCCATTAGAATATACATGTACCAGCATAACCCAGTAGAGGGAAACACACTTTTCTAGTGGCAGAGTGATATTACTGAATGCTTTTGATGTATTGCAAATTAGATAAAAGTGCGTTATATGGCAGTGCCTTGTCACATACGATCGATCTAAATTAAAATTGGTCGAAAAAGTGACATAGCATGTATCAAGGATCAACGTGCATGTATATAATAATTGCATTTTATGCTACATTTTTCGTCAGAATTTTTGTCGAGTAAAAATATATGTTGGCGAGTTAAAATTCCTTGATTACTCGCCGCGTGGCGAGTAAACTTTTTCTCTTATTTTGAGCCCTGGTGACAGGTAGTGGCTTTGTACGAAGTTTGGGCGTTAATCGAATATCAAATTAACAAGTAAAACATTTTGCCATGGCGTGTCTGTTATATCAGCATCAGGTTTTTGCGTCTATTCAATATCAAGTATATCAAGTTTTGATGTCAGAAAACATTCAACGAGTAGCTGATTTGATTGCAAGGATCGAATGCTTTGAAGAGCCGGAGCGTATACTTAATTAATCTTAGCTATGAGAAACAAACATGTTTAGTTTGTTTCATTGCAAAGAGGAAGCTTTGGAGCAAATTTTGAAGCAATTGGTGTACTCGTCAAAATTTCTCATTTACCTTTGAAATGTTCGGTGGACATGGCCGAATTTTGTTATAAACATGTTTCTTGGTGATATAATTAAACGGGAGGTGAGTGAGTGATTGGGGTTTTACGGCTACACCCAAACCAATCGGGTGATACGGGCGCCAGAACAGAAGGCCTGGGACCGGGGTTTCCCCCTGCTCTCACCGATAAATCCCAAGGGTTCTTTATCCTGCATACCACCATAGACAGTAGTACACAGCGCCCGGCATTGTTACGCAGTTGGGCAGCACTGCAGAGCCACTGAAGAATCACAATTGTAATTCACAATCATAACGCCCGTGGCCTGATCGGGTCTCGAACCCGGGACCTCGACCTCCACGGTCGGCATAGGATTGTAGCCAGCCGGTTTAACCCACTGATCTATTCGATGCTAGAATAGGGAGGAGTATGGAATACACTGTACAGGAGATGATTGAGTTATACGCTATAATCATGTGAAACAGAGTTAATTAAGGCCTGACTTTTGTAGAGATCTGATGAAGATCAGAAACTGGTCGATTGTGTATAATTTATGGGGTTAAATAAATAACAAATAGATAAAAATCAAGGAATGAATAATAAATTAAAAAATAGTTATAAATAATGTATTGTTTATTATACTAAAAATTATTATTATTAGTTAAAAACTTCTTATAAAACCTTTAAAGTCAGTCTTCAAACTGTCTGAAATGCCTTCAAAGGAACTTCGAAAGTTCAAATTTTCTTGGCAGGGGGGGAACCCAAACCCTCTTGTTAGGGGGGTATCTGTTAGGCGGCTTAGGCGCTGTTACTGTGATTACACGTACTAAGTAAATTTATTACCTTATATCTGTGCACATGCACATAATTCAAAATTTTATATGAATTGCTAACTCAGTGCGATTAGTTGAAGGCCAAAGCACATTAATTTTACATCATATATTATTATATATTATAATCATAACGCTCTCTCGAGAACTATGAGCTGTGGGGCAATCCTTTGCATGCTCAGGACAATGGTAGATTCAGTCTGGCCGTCTGCTGAGCTGAGCAACACCTTCTTGAGTTTCTCACATCAAACAAGAGACGTTATGTTGAAAAAGAGAATCGGCGTTGAGAACCACCTAAACCCCCACTGTTATAGATATTGACATGAATGGGCTTTCCAGCTCCTGCCATATGCATGGGTGTTGTTAAGCGAGACTCATCACAATCGTTTGTTATTAAAGTTCAAGACAAGAGAATAGGGAAATTTTAGGCCATAGTTTGGCTACAGCACATAATTATATATTTAGTTGGACAAGAAACTCGCAGATCTAAAATGGCTTAATTATTAATCCATGCTTCGGTCTATACAAGTATGTTCTGCATAGTGCACAAGTCAATTTTCGTCATTTTCAAACTGTTCGCGATCCAAATTTGAATTTCATATGCAGTCAATCCACGAATCCTCATTGTTAAACCCCGGAGCAGATTGTAATTAGCCAGAATCGGCTGGCTGCAGTAAAAATGACCGGCTAGCTGCATAAGGCGCTTCATCAATCGGAGATATCGGCTCAGCATTCAGATCGGCGGCTAGCAGCGGCTTGAAATGGCTTGGCAATGGTTGCCATGTCACTCTATACGTATAATGATGTCATTAGTTAACACAAACATGCGCTACTCTCTACGTGTGGTACCAGTGTAGTAATTTTGATATTGGACGATTTTCAAATCCTATGATGTCCCACTTAATTACACGCTCTTGCTTGACTCAAGTTCAAGAGGTTTAAGGCTTTTCAATATCTTCAATAGGTTACTCTTACCCATGAACATCATTATCACCATTATCATTTTGTTTGTTGAGCCCACTGACGCAAATTCAGCAAGGTTTTAATTAATCTTTTTACATTGCAAGCAAATAATATATTCAGCGGGAAGAGGAAGCAAATAGAGAAACAGGTTGGAAGAGGAATGAGGATGGCGAACCGAATGAGTTGTTGCATCAGGATCTTGGATGAAAAATTAGCGGTTTTTATGTCTCGGTTTGCAGTTGTTGGGCAATCTCTGTTACATGTATAGCTTAACCAATTGCAAAAAATTAACTGAATTTCACTAATTTTTCAGACCAACAAAAGCAGTACATGTAGACCAACAGTGTAATGAACCAAGTGTTATGAGAGGCCAATACAAATTATTTTTGGCCTCTGAATTTTGAAATGAGGGTTCGGCAGTGTTATAAGTTATATTAGTTAAAGAACATCCATCAGAAAGTGGTAGGCTTAATGCCAGCTACATACCAGCTATATAGTACATGTAGCTAATAAACAGGTGATTCACTAGTATTCGTGAAGGGATATTTTACATTAACCCTAGTATGTACTAGTATACTGCGTATCCTATGTCATGCAGTCCGATATATTTTGAGACAACCCTCGTATATGTATGGGCATACATACTGAGTACAGCCTGGCATAAATCCTTAAAATAATTTTAATGAAAAACAATGATTAAAATCTACTTCCACAGATAGCTCAGATGGTAAGTATATAAACAATACGTACCATAAACACACTGAAGACTTGTACAAATGATAACTTCATATAATACTGAATGTAAAATATATAAATTGAATCGGCTGACTGTGATCGGCTGATAGCGGCTGGCTGACGGCACCAATCGGCTGCGGCTGGCTAAACGGCCAATCAGCGGCGGCTAGTACATATCGGCGGTGGCTCCGGGGTCTACTTGATCATTGTGTAACATCCAGTTGGACGCTCCGACCTGGTGGTGTGGTCGTCGTCTGCTCGTTAGACAATGACACATCCTGGTAAATATGACGAAAATATGACTTTGATAGCCAATGAAAATGACTGGAATGATACGCCAACGAGTGTTCCTCTCAAAAGCATTCAAACTGTTGAAAATTCTGTGCTCTGGGAAGGCTGTCTGAAGGGTAATTAATACATGTATAAGTTTTGGAGCACGGAGTTGAGTGTTATCGATAAAATAAACTCACACTTGGATTGTATTCTATGCCGCAGTCCATTAATGTTTTCACGCTTAAAGCCATGGCCTACCGTATTCCCGCCCTTTCTCGAATGGTTCTTGCTCTCAATCTGTTGCTACCCAATTCAGCATAAGATCTCAAGTGCAAGGGAAACGAAGCTAATTGTTCTGTAGTCTTCACATCTTTGTACATTGGGCTTCTGTTGAAGTGGCTCAAAGAAACTATGCAACATGACCCATTTCCCCAAGATGAGAGAAGCTAGGGTAGAAATAATTGGTTAATAAATTGATATTAAGAGAGAACCGGCTCCCTTAGAGTGGCGAGTGCTCTGATCAAAGAATCATGAGCGTTATGGTTCTAGTTTCAAATTGGTCATAAACCCAAACAATTCTATCACGAAGAAAGTTTCGCTATGAAATAATATTCTGGAACGTGAATACATGCTCAGCGATGGAAGTACAACAATGCTGCAATTTAGCACTCGCCTGCTTCATGTTCAAAGGCAATAAGCAGCCTACCGTGAAAAGTTGCGTAATATAAACTGATCACACGTACACACATTCAGCCTCAGGATTGTGTGCTGTGTGCTCCATGTGTAACTCACCCGTTCCTTCGTCTTTCAGGTCGTTCACCGTTTCCTCTTGGAGAGAACATCCTTAACTGTGTCCCAAATGCACTACATCCTATTCCAGATCATCTTTTAATCACCCCTCCCTGATTCTCTTTGTTAACAGTCAAATCGCACATAATTACATGCTATTGATTTTCACATTAATTTATGACCTGTCAAGGAAAGGAACCTTGTCACGGTGGTAAATGTGTTATTGAATAAAGTGCTAGTTTTGATAAGAACCAAAATCAAGGAATGCTGTGCACTATATGCGACACTGCAAATGTCGTAGTGGACAGAGGCAGAAGAAGGAGGAACATTCTCAACGTTAGTTTTTGTCTTCTTGGATTGTTCTCTGTTCGGTTCATATACTTTTCATCAGACTATTTTACTAGTATTTAGTATGAAATTTGAACGTGTTATATTACCTATAACACGCGCTGGTGGCTGCACTAACTAAGCATTGCTATTCAATGGGAACAGAAAGCACATTCAAATATCCTAAAATTATTCAATACAAAATAGAACACTCACAATGTCAAAAAAACATGAACATAAATGAAATTGAAGATTCAGTTTGTGTATCTCATATTTGAGAAACTGTTGCCTGCTCAATGCTGCTGCCACGGTATAAGACCGCTTCATGGCCGTTTTGCCTCTGATGCATCGGTCGACGAACTGCTGCCACAGACCTGTAATGAACTGGTGCCTCTTCTATCTCCTGCATGTTAATGTGCGAAAGAGACACCGTCGGAGCATACGCAACGTTCATGGAACTTGGTTCAGTCATAGCACGTAACAATGGCGGTCGGAAACCCTGTGATGAGGTTACTTTGTGAGCGTCAGAGTATGAACCCCTCTCAGAGCTATCTGACGTACACGGGGTCATGTTTTCAATGGCACTATCATGGCTAGGTGAGTGCGTGCCATGGCTAATATTCATCATTTGTTGGTGTCCTGGTACGGACAGCCTGGGTTTAGTATCGTGATTTCGAGGATATTCCTGGCTGACTGGGTAATAGGCTGGACCAGCATCTACGACGGACACTGCATAGGACTGGGACGTATGTTGCGGAGAGGCCACAAGGGCGCCATTTTCAAAACCCCTAACATTATCCCGTTGAAAAACATCCGAATGCTGGTCCGCTGTCATTGCTCTCTGCAGCTGCCGGCGTTGTAGCTTCTTGCCATCTTCTCCGATCACGTGATTATTGTCGCCGTACGGTTGTGAGGTCGTTCTGCAGGCTATGGTTTTCCGAGCAAACGTTTGGTTCGGTCTTTTTGGGGACGTGAGGTATTGCTGAAACTTTTCTGCTCCTAGGAATAGCCGATCCGTTAATTCGCGTATAGTTGCATCTTTCTGTAAAATAAGCCTTATATAACCACCGATTAATAATCTCGATTCACTGACCTCTTTGATGTTTTTTTTCAAAGTCTCGATTTCATTTGTCAGAACTTCCGTGGCGTACTTCTCCTCTTCAGTTTCTGTGCCGCAACCGAAACACAAAGAGCAATTCTTCACGGCTTCCTGCGTCTTCTTCATCGATTCCGTGAATTGGAACCGGAAACTATCGGGTGAATCGCGAACTTTTTCGCGATGCCAAAGAAGAATCTGTGAATGAGGAACGTCGTCAAATCATTTCGTCGAAAAAAAATAATGCTCTGACCAGTGCATTAAAAGCAACCCAACAGTCTAGCAAACCCCACTCACAACGAGGAAATCCCCAACAACCCCAAACAAGTGAGTAATTACATACATGACATAGTATAAAATTACATAATAATAGTTAGTGTACTGACGCCGTACCTTAGGAATGAACAATAGGGTCACTGTGGTAGTGGTAACAATCCAAATGGCTAGAGATCCGGTGATGAATCGTGTGCTCATGTTGACATCTTCATGCAATAGAATCGGCAGACACAACACGGCCATGCACAGAGCAGTAAACACAACGACAAAAATCTGCCACGTGTCTTTCAGTGACGGCAAGGTCACTCGTCTGGTTTGCCAAGTAAAGAACAACCCAACTAAAAGCAGACCGCCCTTGATGATGTAGATCAAGGCAATCCACAGACTTTGTAAACTGGAATGGCAGGTGTCTACTCGAATTGTAGATGATGAGCTGAGCTGTTAAGTAGGTTTATCAGGGTTGGTGTAAGGTTCAAGTTATCGTTTTAAACTAACCGTACTGTTGTTGATGTATACGGTTGGATAACATTGGATAGAATCTGTTGATGTCCAGGGTACTAACACGGCGAGATCGACAAGTAGGAGGACGAACACGACAAGGAGTAAGTGTTCATCGCGTGTGTTCTACAAGAGGAACATCCGAGTGAAATATATCTGCAATCCGTGCATGTCTCACCTTTCCGTTGAAATTGATGTTTTTGAAGATCATGAAGACCCTCCACACTTTGCTGAAGATTGATCCGTAGATGAGCGAAAAGCTGAAGCAGAGTAGGAAAGAACTCGCCTGTGAAACAGAAGCACAACATAATCCCATAGCTCTTTATTCAATTGCGCGAATACTGTATATGATGTTAATTGTACACGTGAAAGACGGTTATTGTGGATAGATAACATTTCCTTGTTACACGATGTTTGACGCTAAGAATACTTTGGTCGATATAAGGAAATATAAAGACCTTGATTCTGCATGGACTGTTGGAATGGAAATATATTACATGTAGTGCATAATAATCAGATTCCCCTTTCTATTCAGGGTAATACATGATTTCCTGCTCTGGCCTTTGAGCGCACAGCACAAGCTCTTAGCCTAGATTAAAGGACGAAGTAACCACACAATCACCATAGTACAGGAAGTGTTGCTTTTTGTACCTGGACAAGGGAAGCCATATTGCTGAAGGACACAAGAGAGGAGTCCAAACCGATGAGCACGATGCTTGAGTAAGCTGAACAGGCGCCGATCAGGATGACGATGTTTATGTTTGGACTTGTCATCTTGATGATTCTGGAAATAAGTAAATACATCAGTTGGGATGTCATCAGTAACCATACTGATATGTTGTTCAAATGGGCCGCGATGGCGCAGTGGTAGTGCAGGTGCGTGCAGATGGTCGCGGGTTTGATTCCTTGTGGGGCCACTCACCGGGGTCCCCCAATTTCGTGACATATAACCCCAGTGTTCACCACAGCATGGCACATTGCATTGTGTCGAATTGTCGTAATTGACAAACAGATTATTTCATCGGCTCCCATTGATGCACTGTTGGAAACCATAGCTCGCTGAGGGTTTACCTGCTACATTTCAACCAGGGATAATTTGTTCTGAACTGAATAGAAGCTTCAGTGCAATGTTGCGGTATACAAATCAATAATTGTTTATTTATTTTATGCCACGCTACGCAATTAGTTTGTCTCATGAATAATTGAATATACATGCGCAAACGAAATTTAGTCGTGTATACGAAAATATATATTCTACTTCAGTGGTCTGTTTGTGTTTGATGATATTGTGGCGATCCACTCAATTTACATTTCTAATTACTTTCGATCGCTCATGCTCATGTCGAGTCTTTGGAACAGCTTGAATAATGGATACATGTATATAAACACTTGTGTTTTTCACAATAAATTATCAGTCGGATCAACCGTCTCTCGTTGGCTCTTTACACTTGCTATAATATCGTTTTTTGTTTGTTTGTTTGTTTGTTTGTTTGTTTGTTTTTTGTTTGTTTTTTTTCTCACTAAGAAGCTCGCTCAAGTGCGCGCTCTTTGTGACTTGGATAACTGCATGTTTAAATTGTTATGCTAATACAGGAAATGCCAAATCATGTTTTTTTTTTCTCGTGGAAGATGATAGAAAATATCGAAAGTTGAATATTAATATATTAATTCTGTGTTTCTGTATTTTCGCCAACGTTTGTCAGATGACATTGACCCCTAGCTTGAGTGTAATTTGACATGATTCCTGTTGCTGAAGGGTTTCATTTGGTGGATCCTACTTCATACGAAGGTCTTCATACTGATTGGAATCTCCGGTAGATTAAGGGAGTATATATGTACCAGGCACGCTATATTACATTGAAGTTCAAAGCCATTGAGCTTCACATAATGTATTCTTCCAGCTTCTTTAATGGAGGAACACTCGTATACAGGCCGAGAGAATTGTCGAAAATCATACAATATTATGTAAGATATGTATTGGCTGAACCCTAGCTCTTCTGGATCTCTGCCAACAGTGCTAGCAGTTAATGTATACTTCATTTGCCAATTTGCCACTGTTAATTATTTACCAGAAACCCAGGTGTTCATTAATTTAACTGTATCGTGAAGCAAGGCTTGCAATTAAGGCAACCAGCTTCGCAATTCGATGACACTAAAAAGCGACCTCGTCGAGCACGTTTTTCACGACAAAAGAAGCGTGCTTTCCACCTGTGCCTGGTGTTTTCTTACACGGAACACGTAAGATACACCTTTCCTAATTAGCCAAGGGAACACCAGTGTACGAATTTCCCAAGAACACGAGATGAGATTACTCCATACCACACACAGCCGAGAACCAAGGCCGTGATATAATTTCTATGGCTTCGTGTTAAGCTCTTATTTCTAAATGCACGAGCCAAATTTTCAAAGGTAAAAAGGGAGAGAAAAAAAGGACGAGCTCTAAGGGCCGTTGAACTCTACCGGGAAATGGCGTCAAGGTGAAAGATCTTTAAATTGGTTTCAGGGGAACTACACAGTTCTCGGGTAAACAGAACTCTACCATTGTCCACATACTTGTCTTTGTGCTTCAGGGCATTGAAGATCATAATCGCCAACGAGTAGAGTATGCCCAAAACTGCCAATGAGCACATGATAGCAAAGCTGGCCGTTAATCTTCCCTTGGCCATCTCCTCGGCATCAGGGTCGGTGACCTCCATCTGCAAAAAGGGATTGCATTAACACAGACATAATTTCACACACAGGTGAATCAGGAGAATCAGAGTCGTAGAAATGGGAAACTACCTACACACACCTGTGATGCTTCCATTCGCTGTCTCCAAATGTGGATGCACCACAAAGATCGTGAATCACACAAAGAATCCTATTGTGTGCGCCAAGGTCTATTATAATACATGACGAATGGTTATTTCCCCCAGTACCAGTCGCTATATCTGTGTGGTAAACTGTAACATGATCTCATTTGTACCCGTGAATAATGTATGCGACTTCGGGTGTATACGCATTTCATGTGAATCATTGGCTAATTGGAGATGTGCTTTCTTCCTCCCTGAGCCACGCCCTGATTTATAAGTAGACCAGCACAGAAATGGCGGCCACGATAAAAGAACATAGGCGACAGCAGCTAAGCGTGCATGTTGACGTGAGTTGACGATGTTCAGATTTATCAAAGACATATTATCGTTATGTGGAAGGCATTATGAATTTATGATGCACTTATGGACGAAACTGGGGGAAGTGGTAGAGAAGGAAGATGAGTCTATGATGGCGGTGGTTAATATACTGGACATGTTATTGTATACTAGCCACGGGGGATAGGGGGCTTGTGGTTAACCGAGAGTGGGTAAAGAAGGTCAGAATGCTATTATGCGAATTAATGCCCTACGGTGTCAATCAATGTTTCACCTGATACAATTTCATATCCATTCTACCATAAGCTAATTAATTCCTCCTTCCTCGATTGTGCACATGTATGTCGACTGTGAAAGGAAGATGCCTTACGATGCTGTATCCATAGCAACGGCGTTAAAACGAGATACACTTCAATATTATCATAATAATGGCTCTGATTATCCCACACTGGATTCATCGCGAGGTTTCCTCTGGTCTTTAAAAACGTACCCAAACTTACCTTGCTGACATCAATCACTTGAGGCTCTAAACACAGGTGACGGAGTGAACTGTGAAGACCTGTGCTCACTGTATAATGCCAAGTAGCCAAACACGCAAACTTTTATATTTTACTTCATGACTCTTTCAACATACTTTCTGTTGTGAAAAGCACTTTGTCAATAATGATAAACACGGATTTATTTCCTGTGGGAATATTTCTATCTACTACACATCTATCATATTTCTATACACTCTTTAAACATGAATGCAAATATAAAGCAATTTTTCCTCTTGTTATTTTTTTATAATTCGAACAAATTTAAACTGCTTATAATAAATAGAAATATTGGTTTATACATCAGATTTCACTGTAGTAGCAGTTTCCGCTATATTGTAAGTTGAAATAAAGCCATCTGTTGAATAATAATTGAGCAATAGAGGGGTTGCTTTTATGGTGTTAATCCGGCCCCGAGGATAATGGAGACATTTTCGCTCCCTTCAAGGCTTCAAAATATGGTACACGCTCAACCCATGAAGCAAAATTCCTTTTTTTTTTTTTTATATGATTTTTCAAATATTTTTCGCCATACGCCATTTTGGAGCTGTCTTCCAATTATAAACACTCCAAATTCAAATTTGATATGCGAATTGAAACAAGTTTAACACAACAATAACACACTATATAATAAACGTTTTTTTCAATGAAAGTCATAGTCAGTATGGAGATTTATATGAATAGCCCGAGGTAATAAACGCTTTAATAGAACACCATGGCCGACATAGAGTTAGAAATTCGAAGTTAGTCAACGAGAGAAACAGCACAATGCCAATTATGCTTGTGTTAATAATTTTGCTACTTTATATTTAAACAAATTACCATAATTGTGCATTGGTCAGCAGTCAGCACGTGCAAACTGACCATAGCCGGCTTCCGAGATTCAATGCACACAGAGTGGACACACACGCGTTTCTCACTCCCAGAAACACCCCGTTAAGAGACACCGACTGGCGGATACTGTGCCGATTATGCAATAAGATTATTCCATTTCCGGGTATGTGCGACGTGGTTGTATAACCATATGTACACAGTGCACAGGCGCTGGGTATAATAAATACAGTACTCAGCTAACAACCAAATCACACTTGAATACCGGCGTTGCGCAATACGTGTATATCATGCAGCATTACACAGCATAGGTAGGCAGTCAGTTTTGATTAGATCTGTATTCACCTGTCGTTTGGTGCATGGTGTAATGAAGCCTTCGTTGTTACATAACCTGTGTTGTATTGAGCGGATCTCTCGCATAATTGATGCCAAATACTGATAAGGACTGATAGAAAATAATATCAAAGTGCAACTTTAGTGAGGGGATTAAAAGTGTAAAATTTCAATCTCTGTCTTTGTCAAAAGATCTGAAAAAGACCTGTCACGAATATATGTTGTTTTTTTTGTTTTTTTTCGTAAGTCGTGTGATGAAGATATGATAACACCCGAGCAAGCAAGTAGTAATTACTCATGTTACATGTCGTGCGCCGACGAGGGTATCTGATCCCTAGTTAACAGGTGAGCTATAGACATCAATGGTCAGGCTGTGCATATAGTTACTATCCCCATGGAGATAATGGAATCCCGATTGAGATGAACCTGATCGAATTCGTCAGATTTATCTTGCATGGTAATTCTCAAAAGAGTCTGACCAATGCAGCTGTGTGATTTATCAAGGATTGATGGAAATTCTGGGTCACTACACTTTTTATTAGGGTTTCGCTCTACGTAAAAGTGGAATGCATTATTGAATAGTTATACGCAATCGGGTTGAATTGTTCTGTTGATAAGACTTACCTCTCTTCATTAGTGCTATGAAAGCTGCTTCACCAAAAAATAAACTGTTTCACCGAATCGAAAGGCGTGCTCAAACGAGTGTTTGGTTGTACCGCATTTTCCTTGTTTGCTAGTCCAACAATCAAGTCCGACCGATATCTGTGAGTTCATGGTTAAAGCGCGTACCACACAGTCTTCGCGATGGGCTACATTTCTGGTTATCGATACATTGTACTCCCGAATTCAAAGTTAACCTTAAATCCAAGTGCAGGTGGCCATCAATTATCCGAGTTCACGCAAATACTGCCTAAACGATTTGTGAGATGTAAAGTCATGATAGAAGATAAGGCCTTCCCAAAATAATATTCTCGTAACAGCCAATCAAAATGTGACATATACTTTCTACGATTTTAAGATGGGTTCAGCTTTATAATTTTGACTGCATAATTACGCAATTATGGTTCATGAATATTTATTATGTTACACTCAGGAGTCCTCATATTCTATGTGTAAATTTTAAATTAAGCAACAAAGTGCGGTTGGCAGCCTTGTGAAGAAGCGTCTCGAATAGTCTCATTGAATATAGTCTGTTCACATTAGTAGCAACATACGTGTGGCGCAGAATGAGATAGTGTTTATATTAATTATATTTCGGATTTACTCAACAGAAGCTATGTTTATCCGCAAAAAAAAAAACCTTCAGTGGTTACGGTCCAGGCTGGATCTCCTTGAATGACTGAATAAGTGGCAATGTGTGACTGTCACATACTAATTGACGATCAGACTGATTGCTTTCTAGAAAAAGCACTATGTGTAATCATAGAAACTATACTTGAAACTGAGAATACATAAAACCGCACCCGCATTTTCACAGAACATCGTGCAGTGTACCAAGTCAAAATGATTAGGCAATGAACAAGCAAAACATTTCTCTACTCAACAATGCTGTGCATCCATCGTGTAAGTTATGGCGTTTCTAAAGTGCAGGACACAATGAGAAAGACACCCCATTCGACCAAAGATACCACTACTAATTCGTAACCGCTGACTTCACGAGGCCGAGAGTTTATTCGTAACCGACGCGCACGCGGCTCTGCGCACTGCGCCTGCGGTTACGAATGCCTAGTGTGACATTCGTAACCAATGTGGGTTTGTTACTGATAACCACTCTTTCTTTTACAGAGCTTGAGCTCTTCGAAAAAAAAGCCCTGGTCGATCTCTACAATGAAGGAATGACGATTGACGATTCAAGGTGCATTGCGGGAGAGCAACAATCAGTACCATTTCCATTAATATAATAAAAAAGTACCTTCTGTAATTCTATTTTAACGTCTGTCACATACACATATAATGGCCCCACCCTTCTCTCGTGACGTATGCCGTAATAGTATAACTCATCACTCACAGAAGAGAAAATACTTTTCAAAATTGCTTTCTAGATTCCTAGTACCGAGTACTCACCTTTATAAAACCACACCAGGTACATCAGCGTCCGTTCACCATGATTAAATGACGTAGCTCCATTGGGGTAGCGAATGAACCAGCCTCACAGCTACAGCCACTTCTGCAACGAACGACTAACGAGTTATACCTGAAACCTACGGCGGAAAATCGATAAAACGGGAGTAAATGTTCATCCCAACCATGTTCACTGACGTTGCCAATTACTTAATGCTTATCAATTGTTATTGCTGACCACTTTTCTGTTGAAGGCTCATTGGTTAGTCTAGTTGAATGATCGAGTGATATTGCGCGCAGCTATATATTATGTAACAAAGATTGCTGAAGACTTCCTTGCCTCATTATAGGTCATTGATGAGCAATGTACAATTGTACATTATAGTGCTATACAATGGGGTATAATTAATGAGTAGAATTGGGAATAGGCTCTTTACAGCCGAGATATGGGTTACAGAACAATGTAGATCCAAATCGTGAAAATAGCCATGCCGCTATTCGATCGCGCAAATTTGAAATGCAGCGCTAGACATAGATGCGGTGTGGATTTAATTATACCCCATACGTGATAATAACTTTGCTCTCGTACATGCAATAAGCGTACCTTGTTGTCAATTGAAACTATTGACTTTATATATCTATTGGTGTCTGCTTAATCGGAACAACCACGTGTGCAGTGCCCACACCGGCTTTGCTTCTCTTTCCGCCATTATTAGTCATAAATGACCCACATTCTTGGATTGTGATTGGTCAATGCAGCAAAACAGTGGTTTTCATTCATTTTCTGGTTCTCATCGTGTCATAATTATCTTCACATTACAAGCGAATCATATAATGTGCTGTCAATTTACTGTAACATATTATAAACTAATACATCAAATTACCTTTTATCGCGTGAACACTCCGCAGCAGTATCGTTCTACCACTATCCCTACTCACAACAAGGGCGACGCCAAACCAGTGTGTGTTAAGAGTTTTACCCAATGCTCAGCGGTGAGCTGAATAGCTTCTTTCTCTCTGTGTATTCTACCTGATTGATACAGAAGATTAACGGTAACAAACTCATGTGAAAACAAGCACATAGTCGATAATATTGATTTTATAAAGCATCAATGCATACTTCAGCAAACATCAATCAAACGTGTTCTAACATGGGTGCAGTCATTGATCTTAACTACTACTGGATCGGAAACGCTCCGCTTTGAATGATCAAACCGGAAGTGCATTATGAAGTTTGAGTGTTGCGTTGATCATGGCGGTTGGCGGGCTGCGATTAATGCTAAGAGAAGTTTATGCTGTGGCATTTATTTAGGGTGAATCGATTGTTTTTTGCTATATGATGAGCAATTGACCTCACTAATTATGAATTTGAGTGTGAAAAAGCTGAAAATTGATTTCGAAATTAGTAATTTCAGTTGATAATAATACATACTATCAAGCATCTATAAGACTATATAAGCAGTGTACAGGGCTTCTGTGTGAAAATCCTACTGCAATCAGCCATTTAAGGAGAAAAAAGAGCTTGTTTCTCATTACTTGGCAGAAAAAAAAAAGAAAAAAAAAAAAAAAAAAAGACCTGGGAGATTTTATAGTTTCATGATTGATACGTGTAATTCATTAAATTGTCTTTACTTTGATCTCCAGTTCTGTTACTTCTGTAATATTCTCACTGTTCTTCTCCAGTTGATCTCTTAGAATAAAGCTAGGCTTTATTCAACAAAGTGTCGTTTTTCAATTATTTAATATATTTATTTATGCATCTTGTTGCCCATACGTGGCTTTACCTATTGTTTTGCTCTATAGTAATAATTCAAATACTAGTACAAAGCTGAATA
>KB311086.1:74006-88380 GCA_000328365.1 Capitella teleta
GCTAATTAGGCGTGACGTCAGTCGCTGTGATGAAACACCGAGTTCCCCATCTTTTACAATGGGCCTCGTCATATCAGCGTGTCCTGCGACTAAACCCCGGGATATTTTTTTATTTTTTTTTTCGGAAATAGATAGAATAATCATTTTGCCACCAGTCAGGCGCAAACGAAAAATATTTTTCGCTATTTTTCTTATTTTAACAAGCGATTTTCTAGGACACCTACCACGTTTCTCATCCTGAAACAGTAAAAAGGTCAGCCAGAGTGCACCACGCATGCGCTTTCGTTTCGTAAACAACAAAGATGTCCTTTTATGGCGAAGATGCTCTGCTCTGATTGGCTGAAATCGATAGCTTCACAAGGGGAACGGGACCAATCAGCCATCAGCCAAACCAAGCCATCAGCTGACGTTTGCCTCCTATACTTCGCAATGGAAGCCATTCTCCCATAGGCGCAATGCTAACCCCGATATTCGGAATGCATTATTTCCTTACGCTTGCATCCAGGCAGGGTGTTCTTGGCACGAAATGCTATCAATTGGTGCTATGAGTCAATAGAACATCACTTAAAATTTAGTTCCCCATCCCTTTAAGAATCTTTAAGTTGAATTCAGGCCGTAACACGACTAAATCGGTCAGCTAATCCGACTTGATTTTCATTAAAGAATCGGGCCCTGATGTTGGCTGCTGCATTAACTATCGCTTCGCAAGCACCCTCATTGTGTAACACCCAGTTGGCCGCTCCGACGTTAGACAATGCAGGCACCCTAGGTTACGCGGATGACGTCACACTCATCGACCCATCCACGTGTGGGATGAAGAAAATGATATCCATATTATGTGAAGACCTTGCCTCCTAATATGATAAACTTTTTAATAGCTAAAAAAACGTGAACATTGTTATATGGAATGTGATCCAATTAAAACGAATTGAAACATCATCCCAGGAGAAAACAGTCATACAAAAAACTACATTAAGAAAAAAAAAAAAAAAAAAAAAAAAAAACTCAAACTCAAACAACTGTAATACACTGAATGTGCGACATGAGAGGATTGTGACCGACATGTAAAATATCTCTGTGTTATTTGAACCGATAATTTATGTGATAACGAGGAAATGAAAAAGACAAACCCGATTTTTATATGCTTGATCATGCTGATGTAACTCGGGTTTTTAATAGAAAATTTACTAATTGCCCTTTTTACGTTAAGAATTGACTGTTTTTAGCAACTGTTTGTTCAAGTTTTTACTGTATGTCTCTGTAGTGTAATTTCACTCTCTCTATTTATCTCTATTTATCTCTATTTATCTCTATTTATCTCTATTTATCTCTATTTATGAGAAATTGGATGTCGCTTTTAATAATGTACTTATAAAACATATTCACAATTTCTCCCCGCTGATAGGGAAAGGATTTATTTATTTTAAAGAGTGTCTGGTAATGTTTTAATATTGACTTTATTTACATTTATTTTTTGATGTTTCAAACAATCAAATGTTCAGCCATTGGCAAAAATGTCTTTTTACCATGTTTATACACGATTGAATGTTTTTTTATCTTTATTATCCTTTTTTATCATCGTGTATATCTTTGCTTGTTTGAAATGGGTGATGCCCGAGAGAAAATCTATCTATAGCCTATATATACAATCAAAAGGTTGGGGTCACAGTTCCCTTCATGGAGTTATACAGAAAAAGCAATGGGTCATCTAACTTGTGTCACATGTCCCATGGTGTCCCGTTATGCCGTTGATTTATCAACATCATGATCGCTGTCTATAAGAGCATGATTTACTACATATATTTGTATTCATTCGCTTCTCGGTGGTCTGAGATTCTCTTGTGTGCAGTCCGCCGAGGCAACACTATATTAGTATATGATATCATACCATAATCCAAACCAGCGTGAATACTGAGTAGCTATTTCATTTATTCTATCGTTGCTTCAATGTTTTTATTGCTTGCAGAGTGATGAGATCCACTAAGCGGTCAATAATACCTGGTGGTTTTCATCGTGAATTATTACAATAGCTACCTGGCTGGCGCACCTCAGACCACACTCGTGAGCGAACGATTATTAAATCATGCGAATGCCGAGTGCGATCAAGATGTTGATAAAACATTCATAACCTGACACAAGGGCTGGTATCTGGATGAAAATAGGAACCATATTCTGACATTAACCCTAACCCTGATATCCATGAGACAACTAGAGAACGATTTTCCGTAAATTATATTTTATCGTCTATTTTTATTTTTATTTTTATTTTTATTGTTATTATTATAATTATTATTATTTTTATTATTATTTTTTTGTACAATTTCTCCGTGGGCTACCAGGTGTAAGACTATAAACAGTAATAAACAATTTAAAATTATATGCAAGTTCTTTAGCATTTGATCAATTTAATAAAGGCCATTCTGAAATTCGGGTTGCTGAGGAAATATAGCATAGGATTGACGACAGAGTTTAAATACCCCGCCCAGAACGAGTAAGCATACCAGCCATTTGAAATACAATCAAGACAATATGCCCTGATGATGAACAAGAAACAAAAAGGCAACCAACAAAAGAGGAAAGTGCCAATGATAAGACCCAGATTGCGGATGCCGCGCACATGCGACTGACGCCTGTTGGTCAATGGTGCAACTGACAACACCGAGGTACCCGTTGAGCCGCTTGTAGCCGAGCTTACGTGGGATGGCCTGAGAGCCGGGGCTTGTGACTTCTCACCTTTTGGATCAACGCTGAAGAGCCGCTTTCGCAGGTAATATAAACAGCGAGCGTATAGCAATACCAACAGTACAATTGGAATCTCAAACGTGAGCGTAATCGATATTAAAATATGTTTATTGGATGGCACGACGAAACACTCCTTAATAGGAGGCTCAACCGATGAAGTTTCTATTATTCCAACTACAGATTGTGCCAACAATGCCACAACCCAAGTGACGCAAATTTGGATCACAACGGTTCTCTTCCGACTCGGTTGGCCATACTCTAAGGGATTTGTAAGAGCTAAGCATCTATCATAAGCAATGAGGCACATTGTCGCTATTGAGACTGTGCTACACGTAGCTTCAACGAGCGCCCACAGAACGCAAAAAGATCGTGATATTGGCCAATATCCGTATATCGTATACATTGCCATAAAGGGCATCGCAAAGATGCCTATTGAGAAATCTGTAACAGCCAAAGAAACGACGAACAGGTTGTGGGCTTTCTGTAGAGGTTTACATCGACTGCCGCATAGAATGGTGATAGCATTCGCAGAACATGTGACGAGGGTGAAGAGGAGGAATGGTATGATGAGATATATCTGCATTGGTTGTGCCTGGAATTCCAGAGATGGTGTCCATAGGTCTCCAGATGTAGTTGATTCCATTGTTCTGTAGAAGAAACTATAATTAATGAACGTCAAAGAGGACATCTGATTGGTTTGAAATCGGAGCAAGGGTAGAAAATGCACCATAAGACCAGTGCTGTTTTGAGTGACACATTCATGAAGAAATCATTCCTGCTCTGAGCTAATTCCTCGATCCCAAAAGACAAAAACTTTTTTGACCAACCATTTTAACGGCGATTCTATTGCTACCGGACTGTTAATGTCAAAAAAGGACACCAGGATACAGGACGGTGGCGATCAATGAATCATTCAAATCATTTAGTGCAGATCAAAGTCACGCACTATGAACGAAAAAGTACATATAAAACTAAACAACTGATTGATAATGAACTAACAGTTTTGCGCTTATTTTGGCAATGTGTAAGCCCCGTATCCCTGCATTTCAATGTGTCCAATTATATCGCATGTGTCAGCATCTGTTGCCCGCGGGCCATATCAGACCCCCGAATTAAGACACTGAATTTGGTCCAGGAGCAATACAACATATGGAACCCTAATAAAATCCCACCCTCAGCACCTTTCAAATTAATTGAAGATGGAAGATGCCCTGATCACTGATCAGAATACTCTAAAAAAAAAAAAAAAAAAAAAAAAAAACAAAACAAAACAAAAACAAAAAAAAACAAAAAAAACCAACAACAACATTGTCAAAATCTACTAATGGGCGTTATAAAATGCAGTGTGGTACAGAGGTCCGTCCTTCAACAACCATTTCACCCACAAATAACATACACTGTTCTGCGGTGCCACCTACTGATATAGATATGCCAGTGACGCTGTCATGAAGCCACTTAACCTTGAACACGCATGTGCCGGTATCAACAACATATACAAGAATCTGGACTTCCTGATCCATGCAATGTATACCTGTCAATGTTCACCATTTACGTCGATGCGTTCTGATTGGCAAACATTCAGACCTGGTAGTAGACCACGGAGCCGCCGCCGATATGTACTGGCCGCCGCCGATTGGCCGTTTAGCCAGCCACCGCCGATTGGTGCCGTCGGCCAGCAGCTATCAGCCGATTACTGTCAACAGCGGGTTTCAGCCGATTCAACCTATATATTTTACATTCAGTACTATATGAAGTTATCATTTGTACAAGTCTTCAGTGTGTTTATGGTACGTATTGTTTATATACTTACCATCTGAGCTATCTGTGGAAGTAGATTTTATTCAGTTCACTTCAATAAATTAATTTAAGGGTTTATGCCATACTGTATGTATGCCCATACATATACATGCACGAGGGTTGTCTCAAAATATATCGGACTGACATAGGATGCGCAGTATAATAGTACTCACTAGGGTTAATGTAAAATATTCCTTCACGAGTACTTGTACATGTAGATCACTTGTTACTAACTAGTTGTTTATCGCTGGTATGTACCTGGCATTAAACCTACCATATTTGATTGATTGTTCTTTAAATATTATAACTTATAACACTGCCGAACCCTCATTTCAGAATTCAAAGGCCAAAAATGAATTGTATTGGCCTTTCATAACACTTGGTTCATTACACCGTTTGACTACATGCATTGCATTTGTTGGTCTGAACAATTAGTAAAATTCTGCTAAATTTCCTGCAATTAGTTAACACAGAGGTTGCAAACCGAGACATAAAAAATCGCGAATTTATCATTCAAGATCCCGATGCAACAACTCATTCGGTTCGCCATCCTCTTTCCTCTTCCAACCTGTTCCTCTAATTGCTTCCTTTTCCCGCTGCATATTGTATTTGCTTGCAATAAACAAGTTAATTAGAACCTTGCTGAATTTGCGTTTACAGGCACTACAAAAAAAGTGATATTGGTGATTATGATGTTCATGGGTAAAAATGTTGTTGTTGGATAAATGGTTGTTGGATAAATTATCGGCCTAACATAGAACACGCAATACTAAAGACGTGAAATTTGGAGTTTAGATAGAGCAACTATTCATAAGATTTAAAAGTTGCTGTATTACATGTATTTCTTGACGCATTTTCTGATTGAGCACACGACACTACAGCCAAGACCTCATTTCGGCGGCCGAAATTTTCCTTTCTTGACCGCTCAGAACACTTTCTTTTGAAATCTTACCACCGATTTTAGTTCCGTATACACTGATTGTCTATTGGTTTTACTGTGATGAAAACTATATGAAATATAGACCACAAATATATGACCACAATAAATTTAGTTAACATGGTACTTGCGTTAGGTAGGTACACCAATAATACGGTATAAACGCGCGCATATTGAGAATTCGACCAGAAATCCACTCAGCCAGTTAAATAATTATTTCGGAACATTTGATAAGTTTTTATATTATGTGGAAAATAAATGTACTTGAGGCATCTGTTAATGGTTTAAAATTTTGCCTGTCTTCTAATTTAGTTCCTTTAATATCACTATACATGATTACATTGTATGTCTCTCAGAATTTGTTCGAGTGACAAAACATTGGCTGTATCCATATGTTTATGCAGAGATGTGTATAATTATATCACTCTATTGTAATAATTGGATAATACTTATTTTCCTAACATGATACATGTACTACAAAATTCCACTAAAAGACTGTACCCGTATCGTCGTTATGTAACAGTTTACCGAAATGTAAAACTACTTGAAAGGATTTGGGGACACGTTTTTACGGAACCGTTAGACCTACTTTGGATGCATCAAATCCACTGAAATTTGTCACATACATGCAAATTGACAGGGAATTGTATTTAACAATTAATTGTATAAAGCATTTGATGTTTCCCCGTTTTAATTACCAGAAAGGACATAAATTTAGGCTCGTGCCAGTTCTCTTTTCTGGGCTTCATTTTAAAATAACTTGATCAAAATGATACAAACACTTTTATCTGTCACCGCTTGGATGCGTCTCTGAGAAGAATATTGGGGATGTCCGTCAATGATTAATAGTCTAAAATCGGTTTTGCATTTGCGCGTAAATCAAGAGTGTGCCGCATTTTGACAAAATGCTGACTCCTGTTTCACTCAAACTGACGCCAGAGGTGATCACGTGACTTTTTGGAAAATTCTTTGCTTGCAACTTTTATCTGAGATGCTAACCTATATTCAAGTAAAATTTCAACTTTCTGTGATCATGCACGCGTTCTAGGTTAGGCCGAGAACTTTACGAACAATCCTCGTACATAAGTTAAGACAATTCATCTATTGGCTACTGATAGAGAGCAAACACAGTAATGAATAATTTGTTATTTAAAGAAGAAGACAAAAAAAAAAAAAAAAAAAAAAATTAATTCTCACCTTAGACGGCTGGTTGTAACAACACGTCGCGATTAAGTTGAATTGTTGCTTTCCGCTCTTGAAAAGAGGAGCTTGTGGTTTGCAGAGTGAAGGGATCAAATTAGTGAGCGATTGGAACAGTGCACCACTTTATATACACAAGGCCAGCGTATTCATGCTTGTGCTTGTTGATGGTCTTGAGGCTCTTAGACCATTGTACTCTTAGACCCACCTCAGACCTTCAAAGCTCTGAGGCCGTTAACGTTGGTAGTGCGAGATGTGTGACTCGGAATGAGTCTTATAATTCCGGCTCTAAGAAATAAATTCATTTTGATCTTACATTTTGTTTACGGGATGCACTTGTCAGCAGTAGTTCAGATGATTCAGGTTAGCAGAAATATGAGCCAGCTGCTAGTCTAAACACAGTAGTAAAGAAAATTCGTAATTTGCGTTAAGGCTATGGCGGAAAAGCTCAGGAAATACTTACTATCTGAAATGTTGTGGATATCACAGGCCAGTTAACCACAACATTTGTTGTAAGCTGTAATTAATTGGTGATGCAGACACAATAAAATATGATAAACAACCCTTCCATCGCATTTCACTCGGACGCACTAGCACAACCTTCCTCCTGTAAGCATGTACAGTCGGCCCTCATTATTTTGATTTTTATATCTCCGACTCCCTTAATCATCCGGCTCAATGCTCGGGGACAGATCTACCGCAATGCTAATAGGAATTATTGATCCGATTTTCTAAATTTTTTACTCCATTTTCATTATAGGCGAACAAATTAAAGTTTTCCTTACTAATCCGCCATCTCGGTGTCATCTTTTTTTATGTCAATCTACAAAAATCACGATCATTCAAAGTTTATTTTCAGAATGAAAGGTATGTTTGTGTTTTATGTAAAGCATTCCTGTTAAAGACAACGACCTACTTTGATAAAGGTGTTGATTGTTGCAGTAACGTCTCTTCTTTGTCGGTGTGTTTGAGGGGCTTCTTTCGTAAGCGGTCAATCAAAGAAACGAGTCGATTACCTGTCATCTCACAAATGCACAACATAACAATGACTAATTGTCGACACGAAGGAGTTGATTCGGCGCTAATTGCGTAACCGCTGCGTATAACACCGGTAATTAGATCCTGATGAAAATTGATTGAAAAACCTCCCAATTTAACCATATTTTTGTCTATTCCCTCTAGTTGATCAACACTGGAAAATCAGTTTGTTTTGATTTTCGTGGTTGACCACCATATGGACCCTATTTGAGGCGAATTTGATATTCCGACTGTCTCACAAATCAATGGGAACGAACCTGGTTGGATTAAGGAGCGATAATTGTACATAAAAAGATCATAACACACCATACTGTGTAGCTAACTTTATAACCTATCTAATCTTTATATGCCCCTAGGAAGGGGCATATAAAGCTAGACTAAAGCCATAGCAATCCAATAGATCCACAGTTAAGGTCACATAGAGACATTGTACACGCAGTTGATGAAGAGACTACTTTTTTTTTTTTTTTTTTCGTCAAAGCTATATATATTGCGAAATTGACATAAAAGAAATTGACCAATCCGGTCGTCAGTTCTGTGGATTCACCACAATATTTTTGTAAATCGGACACCATCAAAATCCGACCGCACGTCCTAGGAAAGAACCCTGTCGGATTAATGAGGAACGACTGTACGAGTGCTACTACAGGCAAAGGGCTGGTTGCCGGGACCGACCAGCGTTGATCCGGTTTTAGAATCCCGACGCTCTATTTGTATTCAAAGCGAAAAACGGGGCTTTTAACATTTCAAGGCGACCAAGCAATTGTAATCCCAGCAATGTTAACAAAAATCAAAGGTACGGCGTGCGCGTCCGCCATGGTAACCAGCCTTAACTAGTGTGCTATGATCATCAGAATAAATGGAGCAACGATCATAATATAATAAGTAACACGTGCTTTATTCTATTCAACTCGAATAATAGTCGCTGGTTTGCATATCAAATGCCATTTCAAACTCAAAAATCGGACCAGGGTAGTTCAAAAGTACAAACGCTGATTGTTTGCAGGAGGGTGCCGGATCTCGATACTGCGCCTCAGCCTTATCAAGGCTGTCGATGCCGGTGACACAGGTGTAATAAAATGTTCCGGGTTCAGATACTTTCTGTGACGACTTTGAGTGCATGCGCATCAGCTCCTCCCACATCAAATCACACTCCTTCCTCCTCATGTCTTCTCTCGTCCTGACAGGTCGTACAAAATCGTCAAGCCATGGACGAGTCGCCAGCCATGAAATCCACTCCACGCGACGAGCCTCTGCCACCGAATTCAACTTGGAAAAACAGACCCTGGATGAAATGAAAATAGAGAAAACAGTGATGAGTTGGTCGAGGCATTTGTATTGCATGCACGTACATGTACATGCGCATTCGTAGCCTAATACCCTACGAGGCTATGTGGCAAATGCGATGTTTTTCTGACGTTTCCGGAATGGAAAGTTTGGGAATTCTCTGTATGAAGCATCAGTGCTGTTATCCCAATAATGAATTTACATGTACTAATTACTAGTATCAAACTACAAGAGAAATCAGCATTATCAGTTATCACCACCGTATCACAAAATTTTGATATCAGCATGCAGCTCGCGCATTTGCGCTTGCTTTCTTTGACAGATATTGCCGAACGTTCTACGTGCATTTAATTAGTATATTAATACATGTATTTAATTTATAAGTTAAATATAGTCGGTAGAAAATATTTACAACTACATTAGATTCAGTAGCTATATATGTATATTTAGCTAGCGGGACTGTGTTTGATATTGATATAGACCATAAATATATATATCGTGTATACTCACATATTGATAATTCAAGTAAGTTTCCTCTTTGCCTCAGAACAGCGAATTCTGGAATCAATATTTGACGCTCATTATGCGGATCCGAAACAATATATGCGGTTTCTCGGACGTCTTCACTCGTTTAACTTTAACATTAAAAAAACTGACAACTTTTGTGCGCAAGTGGGCGTGGCTTCAGCGCCCGTATTTGGACGATTCTTTCAACTGATAACTGAGATAACGCGAGATAACTGAGAACCGTTAATTTGTGATCAACAAGGAGTTGACTCGCGGGTCTGCGCGAGATAACTGAGAACAGGTGAATTTTGTCCATCTAACCACCATCGATAATTGTGCTGTTTACAGTTTTAAAACATTAATATTGTCAATTTAAACTTTAAATCAATTAACCGGCATAACCGCTATTTGGCTTGGCTTGGCCCAATAGCTGGTATGCCGGTCAATTAACGTGCAAACATTAACTGTTTGTCCTGTGCTTCCTTTATATGATACTTCACCCACTGCTTTCATCTACAGACATTACATGTATGTGCTTCTTCCTCTATGTGTTAATCGTTCCAAGGCACACAAGTTAAATAAACATCTAATACAATGCGGGTTTTATTAGTTATGACACAATAATTAATAAAATAATGAGATCCTCAACCCTATACCAAAATTTTTAAATATATGAACCAAATATGAAATATTCAATTAAGGTGAACATAATTATTTCAGTCGACTGGTAAAATTATTAGATCGCTGTCTGTGTACGCACAGAACGCCTATGCTGGTGGCAAACCCCTGTACACACGAAGCTTGCTTGCTACGTGTCCACTCAAATTGAGGCAACAGTTAAACAATTAAAATCTATAACAAAAAGAATGACAAAGTTTTGTAGACGCCTCAAGTCCTTCGATCCAGCGTACAGCGGGAATCCTCAAAGGAAACACAAACTTCCTATCTCTCGCACTCGCTAATCAGTGTCACTGGTAACTTCCGAGTTTTCCCGCTCCCAGTTGAGGTGGATTCCAGTTGGAATGTTGCACAATAGATGCGTGTCCAAGACCCAAGTTCAAACTAAAGAGCAAGCACGCGCAAAATGAAAACAAGAAATTGATCATTGGGATTGTCTTTGCATTCTTTGTATTCAAGTATCAAATTACGTATTATTACATTGCAATGTATTATACATTGAATTATCATAGTATCTATGGTATTATCATTTAATTGATACAGTCAGACTCCGTTATTTCCCTGTCATGTAATTCACCCTGTTCGTTATCCGCCCAGGGTCGAATAGTTTGTAATGTTGAAGGGAGCCTTAAGAAGCGCGTATGTTCACCAGGCGGCGCCAGCTATCAAGGGACCAGTGGTGCGTTTTAAAAAGATAGTTATGAGTAATTTTCCTAAGTCCACTAATTCTCATAGCTAAGATCAGAGTTATAACGAGTGCGTTCTAATAACATACTTTATGCGCGATTTCCGATCATAACTTTAGGCACACTCGGAAGTGCTCTTGAGAGTTAAATGAGCTGTAGGTCGGCTATCTTGAAACGCCGATATGGACGCTTTTGTGCCACAAAATCGAAGAAGACCCGGCGAATTTCTGCCACGTAGAATTACTTGAATGACATCGAGCTCAAGGAGTATTGCCTCGCGAGGCATTAATTAGCTTCAAGTCATATCATAGATCTCGCTTTGTTCCAATATCAAATCTAGGAAAAGCTATTCCTGGCGAAGTAGCAGTAAGCACTGTTGGTTATAATTAAATTAATTATGTGCACAATATAAATCTAAACTTAAATGAAATGAAAATATTTCATAACGTAGTTCAGATGCTCTTCAAAACGTATCTTTGAAAGCGGGTAGTAGTATCCACGCAAAATCACATATTATTATTATTTATTATCATAATATTGGTACATATCGTGTTGGTGAAGTTGTGTTATATTGATGATTTATTTCAGCAGGTGAACGAAACAGTTAATATATAACTATATATAAATAAACATGTGCATAGTCATGTGGTGTTTGTGTTAATTACTGTTAGCCTGAATGTTTCAAACTATTTGGTGTAATGAGTCGTGCTATATGTATGTGGTGAATAGATATGCTTGATTGTTTGAAATTAATTATTAATCGCATCAATGTTTCCTATGCATTGCAATTGAAAGGGTAGAATATATATATATCATTTTATTCACAAACTCATGTTTGTACATTTTATATGAAAAACAAAAAAACAGTAAGTTTAACAGAACTGCAAACAGTACTTAATTAGGTAATACATAAATAATAAAGTAGTGCATTAATTTCGGTATGACTCAATATGCAGTCTATTGAGCCACACCGAGCTTCAAGTAATTCTTTTAAAACAGTAACATTTGCAATGTCGTGCTCTGAAATGGCGCTAAAATATTTAGCGAAAAGTACATTTTTCAAACAGTTTTTCGGCATGACTAAATTTTGCTGATCACATTGTAGGAATGCTGATGTTTTTTTTAAATTTTTAGCCACAACAGAATTAGAAGTAAGAGATAAGTTTGCACACAATTGAATCAAAACATTATCACTTTTAAAACAATTATTCCAAAAAGAAGAAAATCTGTACATAAGCTGTGTATCTAAGTCTGGTTGGTGCATTAACAGGTAAACATATTTTGATCTCGTGCGTAGATTCAGATTAAATAATCGCTTAATACATTTTTTATAACAAACAATGAAATCACTTATATTACTATGATATATATTATATATATATATATATATATATATATATATATATATAAATTTAAATTTATAAGAATATTATAATAAAAAGGAAAATCATAACAGAGGCTGAGAGGAATTGCTGCTGCAATTATCTGGGCAGTACTCCCTCCAATGAGAATTGAAATGAATTATTTTATTACATGTACTTTATAGAAACATTCAAAAGGATCTCCCCTACAATCCTTTAACCAGGTAAAAAGAAACATTATAAAGGAACATACTTACACTATCAGACCTGATTTAAGCAGTCGAAATCTTATTAAATTGATGATTAATTAATATAATCATACTACAATCATGTTACCAATTCACGAAAAGTGAATATTGAAATTTTGACAAAATAATAATATATCATCAAGAACAAAAGAAAATGATAACATAAAAAAGGCAATTGAACATACAATTAATGTGCTAACATGACATAGGATAAATTAAGCTAAAAACCTTGAAGTATACTGGTGATGCCCAGCAGATTACAAAATGTTGCATACATTTGTCAATGCACTCCCAATGTTTAGAATATCGAAGAAAAATAATAAATTAGTAATCCTTACATAACCCCGCAGAATAATAACAATACTAATAACTGCATTTTGTCATATATCATTAGCAACCACCTTTTTCTGTACCTCTTCTGAATAAGCTGTGTGCTCCTTCTAGATAATTGAATTCTAGGCAATCCTGAGTGGCACCATTGTTCGCCACGCAACACCTTCTGCGCACATCACCAATGGGCCTGAAAGACGCCGCCTCGCAATCAGCTGAGATGCCTAAAACAGAGAAAGGGGTCAGACAGGAATTAACTCATTATTAATATTGAATTAAAGCAGTGATTCGGAGGCTACACATGAATTTATTTCAAGGATCTAGTTTATTTTAAAGATCTAATTTGATTCAGATTGCCCACTTGCCCATCACTTTTCCATGCAAATAGTATGAGTGTCTTGTTTAGTGACCACGGTCATAGAAATATAATTCAACAAAAGCTTCATTCGATTCACTCAGCACTTGTATATATAAACTCATGCAACTGCAATAAAGATAGGGTCTTCCTCCAAGCCTGGTGTTAGAAGATTGAAGGACCAACGTCAACTCCACATTCAAGCGCAACTACATACAAGTGCTGTGACTTCAACATACAGCATGGCTACCAGCAACAGACCTTTTCGGCCCGAAATGGATTGGACCATGGATGCGGATCTCCCCCATCGATTCAAACAATGGAAGCAACAAGTCAAGAACGAAGTTCGACTGCTGATGGCAGGGATTCCAGCAAGGGAGAGGCTTATGCATGCACTATGGCCCTGGTGTGTGCTGGTGAGCAAGGCGAGGGCATCATAGACCAAGCAGGACTCTCCGGTAAGCGCTCAGATCATATGAATCTCATTAAGTGCTTAGAGGACCACGTAATACCATCCATGCATCATATTGAGGATTGTGTCAATTACTTCTTTTGCAAACAAGGTGACATGTCTATTCGTCAATATCAGAGTGAATTTGAAAAGTTAATTGAACGGATGATCCCTAATTACGATGCATCTAAGAAAATCACTCATCTTGAACTTAAGCAGTTCCTATTACGCAACCTGCTCCTTGTTGGTCTTAAACACAGGGATGTGCTCAAAGACTGCCAAATGCTTAAAGAGAAGGATTGCACTGCTGAGCACATCATTCAATTGGTACTTCGAGCTGAATATCGTGAAACCGCTAACACACGCATGTCCAAAACTGTCAACTCAAGCAGCGCATCAACTGCATTGCAAGACATCATGAGTGGATCTACAACGCATGTGAAACGCATCAGCCCATTCAATGCTCACCCTCCCACATCCGCACCCCAAACGAAGGTCTGCAGATGGTGTGGGGCAAACAGGTTCTGCAAACGCCGTGAATGTCCAGCGAATGGAACCGAATGCTCCTTCTGCCACCACATGGGACACTATTCCAAAGTTTGTCTACAAAAAGAAGCTCGCTGAACCCAGAAGACCCCCGTTTGCACAGCACAAGAAGAAGCCAACGATAACTGCGATAACATCAGCTGCGATGGTGACGAAGCCCCCATGTATGACTTCAACACAATCATAACAACATGCACAGCATCAAACAAGA